>CM033745.1:5819853-6054536 GCA_019671005.1 Hibiscus mutabilis
TAGAGGTTCTGCTAAGTTAACTAGTTCATTTGAGGATGATGCCTTCTTCCATGAGTGATGAGTAATTCGATTTTGAATTGAACTTAGCTTGAATGAGATAATTAAACATATATTATAGCTAAATGGTAGTTCTCATTTGGATAATGGTCTGGTTTTTGAATTTTGATGGATCAGTTGCATATATATGTCAACTGTCAAAGTACGTTATTCTGCTGCTGCATTAAACTTATTGACAAGCTGTAGTTTTGGTAGACTTTTAAGTTACCAATGAGCATTGGTTTTCCATGTTGATTTGTTCGTGAGTATACTATATATATTATATTTGTCAGTATTGAATTGAACCAAACAAATAGAGAAATACATAACTTGGATGTCATCTCAAATACACTTTTCTTTGCTTTGGAGTCCGTTTGCCTCTTAGCCTTTGTCTCATTGATGTCATTTCAATTGCAACTATCCTTATGATTTTGAAACTTTTCCATCATAACAGTCATCCTATGAAGTAACATGTTGGTCCATAGATGTAAGATTGGGAATTAATACAAAGGATTTCAAATTGGATACTTGAAATGAAGCTCAAAATCAGACCTTATTTTCTCTTCATCAAGAAGTTGAGTCTGATTGTTTTGTAAAGAAATTGTTCTTTTCTAATTGATGGTTGTAATTTGAAGTGCGTGTTGTTCTTTTCCTTTGTATTCCACTTTGCGGTGGCATGTTTACTGAATATCGTGGATCAACATAAAAGCCTGTATTCAACTTTTATACTTGTCTTGGCAATCTGCATCTTCTAATGGCAAAATGGTGAAATCCCACTTAATATTGTGATTCCTTATACTTGATGTGATATGCTCAAACAATTGATGTAATGAAGTAGTTTGTTTTTTGCTTCTTTCTTTTTAATGTAAATAGCTTTATGGAAATCAACAACCTGCTAGATAGGAAAATGTTTATGAAGTTTGCATTTGCTTTCCTATCAAACATTTCCAAATAACTTGGTATTAAAAGTTTGTGCCCCTTTTTTTTAAATGCAGTTGTGCGATCTTCTGAAATCTAGAGTTCAATGCTCTGATTTCCTAGAAAAGCTTGCCTGTGCTCTGGTGCCAGTTCCAGAAAACATTTCAGGTATGCATTCAAAGATTGTCCCCGTTAGAGTCTCTTAGCATATATCATTTTCAGCTCATTACAAGGCTTTTAACAAGCATATTTATATATAAGTTCATGCTCTAGGAGAACTTTCTGTTTGTGTTTAAAAAGATATTTGTTGCCTGTTTGCAAATGAAATTCTTCTATGGAACCAGAAGAAGGTAGTTCTTGGGACATGGTCAATGAAAATGATCTTTGGGAAGATAAAGATATTGATTTGGATCGAGAAGATTATGTTCTTGTTAGGCAGGAGGATATAGTAGAAGGAATTGCATGTTTTATGGCTGCATATTTGCTGTCCCTCAAACAGACTAAGGTATATGAAATTCTGTTTGTTGTCTCAGTTTTTATCTCAAATTTTCTGTGGTCTTAATTTTTTTTTCTTTCCCAGGATTTGACCCCTAATCAACTTCAGGAAGGTGAGCCTTTGTGTTCCTTCCTAAATGTTTTAAAGAAATAAATATTATTTCACTGAATAACTTGTATTTTCCATCTCAGGTATCTTTTATTCCAAATTTATTTCTGATCACTAATTTGGCATTATGAATTCTGACTTTCGTTTGAATTCCATTTGTAGCACTGAGCAAGACCTTCTCTGTTAAGAAGAAAAAGGGAAAGCTCCGAAAAGCTTGGGACGGAAGCAAAGTCATTTATAATGTGGCATCCTGGGGAGCTACTGCAATTGGGTGGGTTATGATTTTATTCTCGACAAACTAGTGTTTCTCAATTCCTTGGTCACTCATTGGTTTTAACATATGCTGCATCTTCCAAATCATTTTCGTTCATTTAAAAACAATAACTAAAAACTATCCTATTAAACAAAAGGATCACTTTCTTTTTAAAAATAGTTCTCATTTATATCTTTTTGTGGATGTGCCACTATTTAAATATTTTTAAGTACATTTCATTGCCAACTAATTCTAATACGTTTATTTGTTTGCTGGTTAAAAATAGGATATAACAAAAACCCTCTATATTAAAGAGCTGCAAAAAGTATTCTGGGTTTTTTTAAAAATCAAAACTTTCTGATTTATTTTTGAATATATTTTATATAGACTATCCGCTATCATTCTTTTATATTTTCCTACAACACATCCACGTCTCAAAGTATTTTTTTGTAAATATTGTTTTTCTTGAAGAATTCTAATACATTTAAATTTGTTTGTTTTTCAATTATGGAACAGGATATAATTCAAAACCCTCTACTTATAAGCTGATATGGAAGAGCGATCAACTAAGCTAATCTTGATGCCCCCATTCTCATCATTATTGTTTTGTTTGCTGTCCAATGAGGGTGAACAACTCCGCATTCAGATTACTGTTCATATGTATATATTTATCTGTTTAAGATTTTTTTATATTTTTTTCTACAACATCCACATCTTTAAAAAGTAAAATTAATCTTTTGTAAATAAGAAAAATATTTAGGGGTTAAGAATTTAATTTTGAGTTTAAGTTTTTAGCGTTAGGGTTAAATATAAGATTAGGAGTTTGAGTGTTTTAAATTTAATGTTTAAGGTTAGAATTTAAGATTTAAGTTTCAAAAGTTAAACGGACATATTTGTCATTAAAAATTATGGTTTTGTTTGCTCCCCAATGAGAGTAGAAAATGTTAAAAAAATAATTTATCTTTTTTTTCAAGGTTTATCAAAGAGAAGGGAATTTTTAATTTAGATTATCATTCAAGTTCTCTTATGTATAATAACAGCGTCGAAATAAAGCTAATAACAGGGGAAGTGGGAAAAAATGCTAGTGCCAAGAATATCAATTTGCTCAGTGTTTGATTTATACATTATATATATTGAGAGCAGAGCTGTGAATTTAGAGCAGTTGAGTCACTTGCTCTTTCTTCAGAACTTGAGGCACAAAACTGTATCATATACTAGCATATACAGTCAGATGACCAAATTCAGTCATCTAATCAGAAGGCCAGTGAGATCGCTCCCATCCAGTAGCAACTTTTACCTCCATGTTTTTTTTTTTTTTTTTTTTTGGTTTGTTTAGCAAGGCTTTTGATGTAATGTGTGCACGTATCACCAGGCGCTTTCATCCCACTACCCAAATAACTGTGCTTTTAGTAGTAGAATGAGTTATCCTTGTTATTATGAGCATCCTTACACAGCATCGACCGTACCTCCATTATTGACCTTGGTGGCTCGAGGTCCTTTTCAGGGAGTGCATTCCCGACCAGCTGTTGCATCTGTGACGCAAAAGTATCGTCCAGGATCTGCATATTAACAACAGGGCACAATGTCAGAAAAACTCAACACCGAAAAGGAACACATCAGAGGATTTCAATGGAGAAATCCATGAATGAAATAACTAATGACATAAACCTATTCTCATATCTAACTGCTCAACCACACTAGCTGAAATGAATTACCCTTATTTCCGGTTTTGGGTTCAAATTGTTTTAGGTCCAGGTTGTTTGCTTTATGATAAAAAGGTTGGGTCGAGTCTGTGATCATATGAGCGGGATGGGTTTTTCAGGTTTGGATAACTTTAAAACTCAAGCAAACTTCATAATGACAAGTGCATCAATGCAAGGAAAGAAAAGATTGTTAAGTGCTCCACTGGTCAACATTGTAATGTTTAATTTGGAACTTTATTTTCAGCAAGGAAAGAAAAGAATGTTAAGTTTTTACTTACAGATATGGCAATTCTGGAACCTTTATACCATGATCTATTTTCTTTCCGGTTTTCCAAGAAGCTGAGAACATCCTGCAATGAGGGACACAAAAAAAATGGTGAGATGAGATGCATTTTACTTGGATTCTTTTTAAACCAATTACACATCATCATGCACCTATAACTTACTTGTCCCATCCGATCCCAGTACCATCGGCAGATTGCAATGAAAACGTGAGTCTCAAAAACTGTATGAAGGTGATTTATTGTGCTTATCAGCTGTTCTTTCAATGGCTGCATTCTGGCTTGTATATCAGATTCTCCCACTGTTTCTTTAGAATCTTTTAGAATCTTTTTCAACTTTGTTGAGTTCTGTAATTTTGTCTGAAAAAACAAAAAGGATGAAATGGAAAATGAAGTCAATTCTACATCAAAAGCAAAGACATCACAAACAAATTCAAATTAATTGAATGGGAAGCTCAAGTATATATCCTGTTTAGCAGTATGAGACTCACATTCTCGGCAAGTTTTTCAACAACAGCTTGTAGGTACCCTCTGAACTTGGTTCTCAACATCACGGTGACCTCGCTAAGACGCTCGCCAGGAGCTGTGTTTCCACCATCAGGTATGCAAGAACCCCAGGACTTGAACTTGTTCTCTATCTTAGGACGTAGTACATCAAGCATCCTCTTCATGGAATTCAACATGATGCCCAGCTGAAAGCGGCAATCAAATTCTTAAAGCTAAAAAGAGAGTAAACAAATCAATGAGAGATTCTTGTTAAGTAAAAAATCTATGGCTTACCTCATCAGGAACAGTATAGGAGCACACAGATCGTTTAGTGAGTTTCTGCATGTACTTGAGGCCAAATTTCTTGGGTGCCATGTTTTCCTTCAAAGGAGTTACTACATCTGCATACTGCTTATCCAGAGCATCCACTATTGCCTTCTCAATATCCGAAACAGCCTGGTGTAGAAACGTAACCCAAAGTTTATTACTTGTCATTGAAAAGAACTGATTATACAATTCATGATGTATTTTATTGATCGGAAGATCATTAGTGCAAAACATAAATAACTAGCAGTTAGAAATCTCTTTATATCTCTACTTCATCTTCCTTTTTCCCCTTTTTTCCTAAAACAAGCTAGTTTTGGGAAGATCAGGATGATAACATTTGTTTCATGTTAGCCAGGATTCAAATAAAAGGACAATAATTAAATAGAAAATGAAAATTGAAGTACATGACATACATTTTCCAGAACAAAAATATATTCAGGCCAGCGGCAGATGATGACTTCGTAATCATTCAAGGTCTCCTTCAGTCGATCATACATTTCATCTACAAAAGGAGTTGTAGAATATTGTGTTCTAACTCCTGACCACTTCACCTGCAAGTATATAAGTTTTAGACATTAAAAGAATTTCTTGAAGATCAGTTTGATAAAATATGCAAGATGCTTCTATATTAGCAACATATTTTATCAGTCTTCACTTGTGGATTTCGTTTTAATCATTTAAGAAGAGAGAAAGAAGTGGTAATAAAAAAACTTATTGATTAAAATAAACTAGCCTGCAGTACATTTGTGAAGTTACAAGCCAGAAATCTATTTCAAAAGTAAAAAATTACCATTTCACATTAACTATCCACAATAAGATTCTTTCTTAAAGAATGTACCTTATCTAGTTTACATGTCTCAAGTAGAGATTGCCGCTTATCTTGAATCCATATCATGATGTATAAGTGGAACAACTCCTTTGCCTCAACTCCACCTTTCACATGACTGGAAGAAAAAAAAAACGAGCTTGAAATAGTGCAAAAAAATAAATAATAATAATAATACAGAAATCGTTTTTGCTAAAAGAATCACCATATATTCCAGCTGGCAAGATCTCGCTGGAAATCTGCTGTTGCAACGACGAGTTCTGCCACGGGTGGTGAAGGGCCAGATGGTGGGCATGCAAGAAGAAATGCACATAATCGGCTGCAAAGCTCTGTGCTGTATATAGATGCGGACAGATTTGGTAGATCTATAAAACTGCAAAAGAAGGAATATACTTTAATGCTGCTTAAGCCATAACACAGGAAGCAACCTTATGGATGTTGAAACATGCATGATATGACTTGATATAATGTTCTCAAAAGTGAATGGACATATTGTATAAACAATTTACATTCAAAAGGGTAACAAAAGCATATTAAGCGATAACACACTCATGACTATATTGTCAGCTTAACAAATCAAAACACACACTCATGAGCACATAATTGGATTAAAATCAAATAAGAATCTCAAGTACTGCTAATTTTGGGACATGCTCCACATGATGAAAATTTACTCTCTGAGCAAGCTTAACAAATCGAATAACAAACAAAGAAAAAATAAATACCTGGGAAGTATATGTTGATTGTGAATCTCAATATCCGTGAATATCTCATTCTTAATGTTCATGCAAAGACATGACATCTTCTGGTAAGCAGTAGACACAGCAACTGGGTCCAAGAAATTGGGTTCATTGTTGTTGGTGATGAACTCATCAGTCTCAGCCAAGTGCCTTCTTGATCTCTTTCTTGCGGCAGCCTATATAGATACTAATATTTAGAAAGTGGAGGAAAGGAAGGTAGAAACAAAAGTAAGGAATAAAGGAAATTAAATTCCTCAACCTGGAAATAATGACAAAGATTTTTCTGTGCTTCTGGAGACAATATGTCATGTAGAAGAGTATAAAGTTTGACAGCAGGTTCCAGTGCAGGTGCTGCAATCCCTGTTGCAGGGTTGAAGACATTCATAATACCAGAGAGTGATGATTCATCAAGGGATTTGTAGTTCTCAAAAACCAAAGAAAGGATTTGCTCGATCTGATCTTTGGTTTCTCCCAAAATTCGGTTCTGGTGAAGCAGCAAACAATTGGTGGTGTTATAAAAGGAAGGAGCAACATGTTACAAATTATATATGTATATATATAAGTAATGAGATAGTACCTCTTGATGACTCAATGTGCTCTTACTATGGCCCTTCATAACAACAGGCATTAACAATTCATGCACCAATGTGAGGCAGTCAGCAGTAGGAGTAGCTACATCCATAACATAGGAAAGATACCTGTTGGAAATGCAGGTTAAAGACGATCAAATCAAGACACTTTTACACTTAATAGGAAAGGTAAACAACTTTTTTTTCTGCTCCCATACCTTAGCTTGGTGTAGACATCAGAAACTCCATAATATGAGGCAAACTCTGTTAACAGCCATTTCCATGAACCATATAATTGTAAGTTTCTTTGTTGGAAGCGTTGAACCTTCATCGCAACTTCCAGTACAAGGTCATATGCAACTGTTTCGGCAACAGAACCACACTATACCAAGAAATCATAATAATCCATTTTTTCGTCTTAAAATCAAAACATCATGCAAAAATACCAAGTTAGGAAGCAAAATTAATGGAATGAACTTACATCTCTGGTGAAATTTCTACTCGTTTAATTTTGTTGTTTTGTTCTCTATTTAATGGTTCTATCTTAGCTAATCAAAAAGATAGATGAAAAGGTTATAGTTTAGCCTTAAAAACTATTTGGTTCTATCTTAGCTATCCATCCTAAAAGACAGCATAGGTATTTGGTTCTATCTTAGCCATACATTCTAAAAGATAGGAGAAGAGGTTCTAGCTTAAGGGATTCTACATCAAAGATCCAAGCTGGAACTTTAGTCTGTGTAACTACCAACTTGAGGGGGAGTGTAAATTCCTGTGATCACTTCCTACATCGTTTGCATCAGACCTTTTAGTCAGGAACTGCATGCTAGAGCATCATGTGGAGCAGACCTTTTAGTCAGGAACTGCATGCTGAAGCATCATGCGGAGCAGTCTTGATATTCCAACTGATGCATCAACCATCTCAAGCGTACCATAAGTTGAATGGCATCAACAATTGCTGCGCAAGAACATCATGGTTCTGTCCTCACTCTTCAAATCAAAGACTCCCAAGAATGGGGAGCATTTTTCTCTAAGAAACAGCAAAAGAAATATGAGTAGGCATCACATCCAAGATCCAAGCTGGTGCTCTACTACATTTGCTCACCAGCTTGAGGGGGAGTGTAAGTTATCCAAGAAGTGTTAGAGCTTAAGGGGTAGTGTAAGTTGACGATGAGTGTTTTATTTAATGTGTAATTAGAGTTAATTCCTAATTAGTAGTTTAGATTTACTAGAAGTCTTATTTAATAAGGAATAAGTATTATTTAAATTAAAGATAAAAGTATAGTTTTAGTTATATTAAAACTCTATATCAGCCTATTTCAAGGCTTAATCTGTATACATTTGAAAATACTGAAGAAATCGAAAAGTTGAAAGCCGGTCTACGTTGATGACATGATTATTACAGGTGATAATACTGAAGAAATCGAAAAGCTAAAAGCCGGTCTGGCAAAGGAGTTTGAAACAAAAGACTTGGGAAGTTTAAGATATTTCTTGGGGATGGAGGTGGCAAGATCATCTGAAGGGATAGTCATAAACCAAAGAAAGTACATCTTGGACCTACTCTCAGAAATTGGAATGCTTGGGTGTAAGCCAGCAGACACTTCAATGGACCCGAACTTGAAGTTCAGTAGAGAAGATGTTGGTAGTCCAGTTAATAAAGAATCCTACCAAAGACTTGTTGGTAAATTGATCTGCCTATCACTTACAAGGTCTGACATAGCATACTCTGTAAGTATAGTGAGCCCGTATATGAATAATCCCAAGGAAGAACAATTAGAAGTTGTTAATAGAATACCGAGGTATTTAAAGTACACTCCTGGTTTTGGGCTTATCTTCAAGAAAAGTCAAGACAGATCAGTGAAAGTTTACACTGACTCAAGTTGGGCAGGAGAATTAACTGACAAAAAGTCTGTTAGTGGCTATTGTTCTTTCGTGTGGGGAAATCTGGTCACACGGCGGAGCAAGAAACAAACTGTGGTGTTAAGAAGCAGTGCAGAATCAAAGTACAGGGCTGTGGCACTTGGAATCTGTGAAGGCATGATAGATCCTTCGAAGTGTTTAGTGACAGCCTATCAGCAATTAGTATTGCGAAAAACCCAATTCAACATGACAGAACTAAGCATGTTGAAATTGACAAGCATTTCATTTACGAGAAAGTTAATAGTGGTACCGTGAAGTTACACTATGTGCCTACAAAGAACCAAACATGGATATATTAACAAAGGCACTACCAAGAGTGACACTTGAGGAGTTCATATCCAAACTGGGAGTGTACAATATATACTCTCCAGTTTGAGGGGGAGTGTTGGTTAGTGGCGTGTTGTTAGTGCTTGTAGATAAATAAGAGTTGTAAATATATCCTAACTAGTAGTTTAAATTTTAAATTAAATCTATCTTGTATAGGATAAGTGATAAAAAGATAAAATTCTATCATAGAAGTTAACTACCTAGTATAAACCTCTTTGTAAAGAGTCTATAAATAGACTCACCTATTGTACATCGAAACACACAGAGTTTATAAATCTCTTCTGTTTTCCACATAATTCTTGGCTGGAAATACCTATTTTCTACACTACTACCTTTCCTTCCATACCTTCAGATTCTTCTACACCCACTCCTAATAATCATCCTGATACTCTCAAAACTACTCCTCCTAAACAACTTCTGGTTTACACAAGAAAAAAGAAAACTGTACCTGAGGCTATGCTGCAATCTGACACTTGCCGAGAGTTGGATTTAGGTCCAGTTGCCAATGTGGATGAAGAAGGAACTGAGTACAGTAAGTCCACTTCTCCTAATCTTGATGTTTTTCCTATTGCCATTAGAAAGGGAGTAAGGCAATGCACTAAACACCCTATTCAGAGATTTGTTGGTTACAACTCTTTAAAGCCTTCTTTCTAAGCCTTTACAGCTAGCTTAAATGAAGAACAAATCCCCTCAAATATTGATGAAGCATTAAATGATCCTAAATGGAGAAGGGCTGTTGAAGAGGAAATCAGTGCACTCGAGAAGAATGCTACATGGACTATAACAGACCTTCCGCAAGGTAAAAAACATGTTGGTTGTAAATGGATCTTTGCTGTAAAATATAATTCTAATGGCAGTGTACAGAGATACAAAGCAAGACTAGTGGCTAAAGGATATACACAAACATATGGGGTAATTTTACAGAAACTTTTGCTCCAGTGGCTAAACTCAATACAGTTCAGGTACTACTAAGTCTTGTTGTCAACAATGACTGGAAACTACATCAACTTGATGTTAAAAATGTCTTTCTCAATGGCAAACTCAAGGAGGAGGTCTATATGAAGGTACCACCTGGTTTGGAGTCTATTGAAGGAAATCAAAAAGTGTGCAAGCTTAATAGGTCACTATATGGGCTAAAACAGTCCCCTAGGACATGGTTTGAAAGGTTCACCAAAGTGATCCTAAGAAATGGCTACAGGCAGTCCCTTGCCGATCATACACTCTTCATCAAGAAAAATTCCAGGAACAAAAGAGCTATCCTAATTGTGTATGTGGATGACATAATCCTAACTAGAGATGAGGAGGAGGAAATTAGTAGTTTAAATGTGAGAAATGGGCCATGGTGGCCGAAGAAGATGAAAGCCGGTGAACAATGAACAATAAAATATAAAAAGCTACAGTTTAACGATTGAACAAAAAATAATATTTTCAACAGAGAACAATGTGTTTCTCTGTATTTTCTCTTATTCTTCTTTATCAAATGTGTATGAAATAAGCCTTTAAATAGGCTGATACAGAGTTTCAGTATAATTAAAATTATACTTTTATCTATAATTTAAATAATATTTATCCCTCATTTAAATAAGACTTCTAGTAAATTTAAACTACTGACTTAGAAATAAACTCTAATTACACATTAAATTAAACTCTAACACTTTTTGTCAACTTACACTCCCCCTCAAGCTCTAACACTTCTTGGATAACTTACATTAAAAACACTCATAAACAAGGAATTTGAAACTAAGGACCTAGGAAAGTTGAGATACTTCCTACGTATGGAAGTTGCAAGATCTAAAGAGGGGCTCGTGATCAATCAAAGAAAGTATGTTCTTGATTTACTCAATGAAGCAGGTTTTTTAGGGTGTAAGCCAGCAGATACACCAGTGGAAGCCAGCCTGAAATTCAACAAGGAGGCAGCAAGCTCCTTAGCAGATAAAGATAGATTTCAAAGGTTAGTGGGAAAGCTAATCTACTTGTCATTAACCAGGCCGGATATAGCTTTTTTAGTAAATGTAATTAGTCAACACATGGTTGATCCTAAGGAAGAACACATGGCAGCAGCTAACAGGATCCTGAAGTACTTGAAGAAAACTCCTGGACATGGTTTAATGTTCAAAAAGTCACAAGACATATTTGTGAAAGTCTTTACAGACTCTAGCTGGGCAGGGGACTTAACTGAAAGGAGATCTACTAGTGGCTATTGCACATTTGTTTGAGGAAACCTTGTTACTTGGAGAAGTAAGAAACAATCAGTTGTTTCGAGAAGTAGTGCTGAGGCGGAATTTAGAGCCTTGGCATTGGGAATGTGTGAAAGAATCTAGATACTCAAGCTGCTGAAAGAATTATATCCTGAACAAGAAGACTGTTTTGAAGTTCTGTGTGACAATCAATCCGCAATTCAGATCGCCAAAAATTCAGTTCAACATGATAGAACAAAACATGTTGAAATTGATAGGCACTTCATTTCAGAGAAAGTAAACAAAGGGATAGTTGCTCTATCTTACATCCCTTCAGAAGGATAGTTAGTAGACATGTTTACAAAGGCCTTATCTAAACACGTATTTGACAATTTTGTATCCAAGCTGGGATTATACAATGTATATTCTCCAGCTTGAGGGGGAGTGTAGGAATATACGTGTAAGGAAATAGATTAAATTAAGGATTCCGTGAATATTTCTTGTAGTTACAATCCCTTACTTTAAGGAATTATTTCTTCCCCTAGAATTAGTCTCTTTCCTAACTTAGAGTTTCCTAAGATAGAGATATAGCTTGTATGTAAATATGTAACAAATCCTTTTGATTGAAAAACAAAATTACAAAGAATTACTCTGATTTGTTACAGAGAGAACTACAGTCTTCAGATTTTAAGCTAATCAAGAACAATTCACCTTGAGATGACTATTGTCATCAGAACTTGTTGAGTAATTAATATACAGCTGCAGCTTCCCCACTGGTTCATGTTCAGGCTGACGAAAAATGGGCCACCACCGCAACTTGTCAGCCTGCATTCAGTTTCCAAATGAACATATTATTAAATCAACTAAAACTACAAATTAAGTGGAACTAATGTCAGTATAGAGAAACAATACCGAGTCTTCAACAATAGTAGCCACTTGTGCAAGGACACGGCCAAACTGCTTCCCCTTGGAGTCATGAACTTCAACAGTCAGATCATCTCCCAAACTATCAGGGAAGCTGCAAAGTTATTGGTCCATATATTGTCAGTAACTATCTTAAAGAAACTTGGACCTGAAAGAAGGAGAATTCGGAAACAATCACATACAAGACATGTGTTTCGCCAGATCCAGGCTGCATCCTTTTGCCGTCTTCTTCAGCTGAACTTTTCAGTCTCAGTAGACAAGAGTACGTTTCTAATGACATATGTAGACGAAGAGGAAAGAACGTTGGAAAAATAAAAGAGAAAATAATAAGTTGGCTTGTTCCGAAATAGAAAATGAAAAAAAAAAGAATCAAAGGAACAATTACCAAGCAATACCATAGTCCATAGGTAAATATGATCCAGATGTTTTAGTTGCAAACAATTAAAATAGATATGGATTCTCTTCAAGGTTTACTATCTAAAATTCACAAGCACAAGCATATCTTTCACAAATTGATTGTAGCAAAGCCATATGATGTAGTCATCTTAGCATAGTAAGGAAGAGTACATCAAAGTCCTAGTCAGCAGCTAGGACGGATAAATTCAGTTAAACATGATTCTAGTTTCTGCATGAAACGAGAAAGCAAGGGGTTTGGAAAGACATACCTTGTGCAACTTCATATGATGATGAACTATTGCGTAAACTTGGCACACCAATTTTCAACAATCCAGACACGTGTTTTATATACTGAGTTCCAGCATGCACATATGCTAAACTTTGGAGTGAGAAAGAACCATTTGCAGGTAAACGAGGTGCAACACGAAGCCCTCTAAGAGTTTGCCACCTCGAAGAGAGTGCTGACTGAAAATTGGTCAAGTGATACCGTATATTCCCCAGCTTAATTATTGGTGCCTTAAGACTAAGAGATGAGATACTACAGCTAGTTGGTGGATCCAGGGTTGTCTTGACTTTGCGCACTGCCAGTGAAGAAAATATTTAGGATAACCAAGAGAAAGTGACTAAAAAATGATAACATCAAATCTGGGATAAAGACCTACCTTGCACCTTCATCTTGCCAATAATTTTCTTAGGTTTTGAGGCAGCGGCCTCACTGGTAAGCTCTAAAGAGCGTTTTGCCATTAGTTCCTCTTCTGATTGTAAGAGGACTTGTTGCAACCTATGTACCACATGAAAGTTTTAAGGTAAGTAAGAGCAAAAATTAGTGGGAGTAGAACAATAAAGCATACTCATTTGCAATATGATAAAAAAAAATTCAAAACCTCCATGATCAATTAGGGAACCAAATTAAGATTCTTTAAATCATTTCCTTCTGAGAATAAGAATGGCATTTTCACAATTAAAAGAGGCTTCTAACAAATGTAGTCAAGTAAGTTTTGATTAGATTGGACTTTTAGACGTGAAAGCTTTTATTGGACTGATTAAATCAACACAGTTTGATAGCAAAAGCAATTACTGTGAAAGGATGTTTCAGTTGAGGGTTAGCTTTCTAGAAGAACAAAGAGATTAAACTCACCCAAATGTATCTCGTAAAAGAGCACATTCATTTTCCAGAAACATTGGAGCTTCCATGCAACCCCTAGCCCAAGCATGAAGGCAACGTCGAACACATGCATCATAGGCAATTACAGCATGCCAAGGTCCAAGTGCACTGATTTTGATATAAACAGCTTAGAGTGGTTAGCGAATAAAGTGCATGAAAGAAGTTATCATTGGAATCATCTTAGAGTTTGTGTTAGTCAGAAGTACCTTGCATGAAATGTCGGGACACGAGCTGGATTAACCCCTGAAGATGCAGTGGTAGTTTCTGCACCAGCACCATTTCTGGGAACAAGAAGCACAAATAGTATTTAATGTGCTATCAGATTGATTATTGAATAAGCATTACACAAAATGATTGCACAAACCTTACACACTCATTAGATTTTCTGTTACTTGCATTCTGTTCAGCATCAACTCCTGACATAGAATCGAAAGTCTTTGGATCACGCAAATCAGCTGCACCATTGGCGCTTTGTATCTCGATCACTGGCATGTGCAGAGAATTTTGTTTATCTTCCTTCACTGAGCTAGAAAATGGTGGTGCACTTGGAATATCATCATCAGAAAACTTCTCATGCTGTAGCTTTCGAGGATTCAAATCCTACAAAGAAACTATCTCAGCAAGAGCATTACAAATAACTCATTATAACTATATCTACTTCATAACCTATATGGCATTTACATTGCTGAAAATGAATTTAAAAGTAAGTACTAGACATTCCGATCATTGTCTGACTATACAAGCATTTTGAAACCAAGAAGTTCAGAATCCACCAAAGAATAAGCTCAAGTTCTCCTTAGTTGCACTAAACATTAGCAAACTCCCTAAATGGTGCAAAACTAATGAACTTACTCTTCATTTATTTTCCTACCATATCCCACATATTTCCTTTCAAGTTACCTTTGAAAACCTTGATTATGTAGAACTTCACCTTCAATCATGTCAAGCAATAATTCATATGCTACAATATATCTATCTAGTATCAAACTAAAGGATTTTGTCTTGATCGGGAAAATAATCAAAACATTTTGAATCAAAATCTTAGGAAACAAACCTTCTCAGCTGCACTTCCCACATTAATCCGAGAAGGAACACTCGAAGCATACCCTTCAGAAACATATGCTCTACTCTGAGGAATTCTACCATTTATACTCCCCACTTGTGTAGTCGAAAACTCTGAGCTACCAGCCGAATCCGGAGACTCATCCTCCTCTGTAAAACCATCCCTCCCAACAGGGTATCTCCCATTCCCCCTCCCTAAGGTACCCTCCAAACTACCTCTTCTCCCTCCCATTATCGTCTCCATGGACGAACTAACATCTGAATACGTATAATCACTGGCAGTGGTGTATCGCGGCCGCCTTTGGGCCAGGTTTCCATATCTCGGCGCAGTTCCATTAGGGATTCTTTCATCTTGTGGAGAAGAATCAAGAGAATACCTCCCTCCGTAAACAGTATCCTCCTCTGAGTCGGTAGTGACGTCATTTCCGGAACCGGATTCTTCGTCGACGGATAAGGTAGTAGTGGACGTTACCGGCAAATGACCGCTTCTGAATTTCGAAGTCGGTGGCAAGCCGAAATTCCGGCCACCGGGGCGGATGCTATAAATCGGATCCATTCTTAAGCTAGAATTTGAATATGGAAGTTCCTTCTGCTAAAAAAACAAGAAATCAGAATCTACAATTAAATGGAAACATAAATTAAAAAAAAAAAAAAAGGACAAAAGCTCGTACTCCTCGAACCCATTTGAGGGCATTGTTGTCAAGCCCTTCAGTAAACATTTTGCTTGTCCAGTCTCTTAAGTCTTACCTAAATCAACATTGTAAAAAATGCAAAGAGTAAATCAGCAACTTTTTACAGAGATTAAGAAAACCGATGAACAAACCGTGTAGAGATTAGAGAAGTGAAACGACAGTGACTAACATAAGAAACGGCGTGGAGAGTTTCAGAGCTGAGAAAAGGTGGACCTTGGAAAGCGAAAAATCCAGTGAAGAGATCAGCTAAGTATATATGGAAACAGTTAACAAAATTTCTGAAGCTTAAATGAATAAAAAGATTTGCTTCCGTGAAAAGCTTCCTTCTGATCTGAAACACAGAGAGAGAAGAACACTGAAATACAAAGCTTCTCTGCAAAATACTTTTTGTGAGTACTCTCTGTTTGTTTGTTTTTTTCCCCTCTTTTTCCCTATTCAAGATTTCAATTTCCTATTTCTCTTACGTCGGTACAATCTTACGCTGCGGTTCCGTCCAAAACGATGACGTTTTGAATCTTGTCAATTAAAGAATTAATAAAAAGGTAAATTACACTTATGGTCAATAATGTTTATTATGGGAGTTTCTTTTACTAACATCACACTTATAAGAAAATAACCATTCCGTCCTTAGCTACCATCAAATTTATGACTTAACATGTTAGAAAGAATTAATATCTAATTCGATTATTAAACTATATATCTATTTATTTCTTTTACAAAAAAATAGCTACTATAATTTAAAAATCTTAAATCCTAAAAACAAAAATCATATACATCTTATACAATTTTTTAGATGCAATTTATATACAATCTATAAATATTTAAAAATAAATAAAATAAATCTTAATTCAAATTGTATGTAATTTTTAGATTACTTTATTCTTTTGTAATGAATAATAAATAATATTTTAAATGGAATTATCATTTTGTAATAAATAATAATGTTAGTGGATATTTTAATATTAATGATCATAATATAATTTTTTCAATCTTTAATGATAAAAGTTTCACACAACATGAATGATCAAATGGTGCGAATAAAAACTGCAGGTAGCAAGGTCGGTTTGAGAGGAGAAAAGTAACGGGTGAGTTGACATGGAAAAGAGAACTCCGTTATTTTTTATTGTTTTAAATAAAGTTACCATTTTCAGTCGAACGTTGCAAGTGGGGACGCTTTTCTAGTTTTTTTCTTTTGGGGGCGACATTCTAATTTCCCCACTGTTGTATATATAGCTCACATGGTTACCAACACGGCAACACACCTCAATAATTCTAAATGGATATAAAGTTAAAGAATGCATAACGTAGATGTACAAAATTTAAAATTTGATCATTTATTTATATTCATTTAGAATGAATATAAAATTAATTTTTTTGTATTATATAAATAGATTTTAGCCTTATATATTAATATTATGTTTTAATAAATCAATAATATTTATATCATA
Organism: Hibiscus mutabilis; assembly: GCA_019671005.1. Lineage (NCBI taxonomy): Eukaryota > Viridiplantae > Streptophyta > Magnoliopsida > Malvales > Malvaceae > Hibiscus > Hibiscus mutabilis. The sequence goes on from CM033745.1 coordinate 5,836,705, forward strand.
TATTATTAATCATGTTTTTTTTAATTTTATTGTTGTGTTTAAAATCGTTGTGTCATGGCCTTAAGGCTTAAGTTCTTGTTGTCTGTTCTAAAATATTTGATTGGAGAAGCTAACAAAAAGGGAACAAGACAAAAGTCACATGATTTTAAATTTAAATATTTAAATATTGTGATAGACGGATGTGATGCGCGTTTGGACATTACTGATTTTTGTTTTGACTAGGTTATGACATGGCCGAATATGCTTTAATTTGAAATTTTTTGAACGTGTGGGGTGGTTGCATGCAGTCATGATAGTTTTGACATTTTTTAATAGAGTCCTGACGTAATTGTGTACAAAATATATAATTAAAGTATTATAATTTAGTTATAAATTAATATTTTAGTTTAATTTTAAATTTAAATAAATTTAAGTACAATTATATATTATGTTGTTCAAAACTTAAGTCTCATATAAAGAAAAACGTCATCTTTTACCACTTGAATCACTTAATGAGTTTAAAAGTTAATAAAAAGTTTAAAATTATCAATGTCGAGTTTCTACAGCATATAAACCGAATTTGTTTATTTGGATCTAATTGCTCGTGATTAAAAGGAAAATTTATGCTTGTCTGATAGGATGTAAGATTTAAATTAAATGTGTATTGTTGCTTTGAAATTAAGGGGAGTTGCAAAGGAAAGAATGAAGATGTCTAGGAGAGAGGTGGGAACCGGCCTTATTGAGATGGAAATAACCTTTGCTCCCCACTACCTAACCTCAACTACTTGTTGGATGTCTTGAAGATAAAGGATTTCAAGCAAGGGAGAACAATGATGTTGCTTGTAACTTGGGCTCCAATCTCTGAGCGACCAAGGAAAAAAAACACACGAAAGTTGTTGTATTACAATTACGAACAGTGAGGGCGGAAATAACACCCTTAATCTGGTGAATGAGGAAAATAGTCCCTCTATGGAACCGGGGGTTTTAGAGCCTAGACTTTACGAGTTACGACAACGATTGTAGCAATAATCTGAGCGTTGGTCCCAACTGATGGCGACCAAAGCAAACAAGACAAATGGTGACCGACTCAGTAAAAAACACGAACCCATTCTGAAATTTGAATTTAAGCAAAATATTCACGCCGCCAGAACAAAACGGAATGGGAAAAATGGATACTCCTATTGGCATTGTCTTCTTTGATTTAAATTGGTTTTCAGGATAGTACAACGGGGTGAAAGTAGAAGCCAGATACATGGTAATTCAATTTTATTGGACCTTTTTTCTCTCCACTGAAAACACTAGCATAAAACCTGACACATGAATTTGATATTTTGATTGTGTTAATTTTTAATCATACAATTCATCCACATTACACTCCCCTAGGAAAACCTTTAAGCTATACGGTGACCCACAATCGCCTTCAGCAATTAGTGCTCTGTCATTGGCAGCCATGTGCTCAATGATTTTGTAAATCATTTCAATCTGCAATGATAAAACAGAGGAGGTTAGCACTACATTTTATTGCTCAAGTCGTGAGAAGTAACCTCGAACAGCATTTTGTACATACATCTTCGGGAGCATGGCAACGTTCAGCCACTTCTTCAAGAGTCAATGGTTCAATAGGTTGGTCACAGCTAAACAAAATGAAACGGAAAACATAATCAGCAGAAAAACAACAAAACACACATTCATCCACTCTAATCCCAATGAAAGATAATAAAAACTGCATGAAAAGGGAATTTATCAAGCATTTGAACCAAAGAGGAGGAAGATAGAGAAAGAGAGGCTAGAGGGCTGGAAAGTGAGAGAAAATCAGTAGCCGAAATCTAAAAGACTTTCAGTCCTGTAACTTTCTTCAACTCTGACTTATAAGGACAATACAATCCATCCATAAAAGAAAGTCTAGAAAATGATGCTTCCCTAAAGTATACAAATCCGACATATAATGGCATCAGAGACTTTCAGATAAATTGCACCATAAGCAGATCACAATCATCTGGCATCTTACCTGGCCTCATTGAGTACTGCTAAAACCCGCTTCTGTAGAGCTAATACTTCACCTGCTGCTTTTTTCCCGGCTTCCACACCTAAGATGGAAATTAAGCGCCAAAAATAGATTAAAAAAAAGGATCAATCAATATAATTAAACCAACAAGAATGTTTAGGTCAAACAGCTAGGTTGCAAGATATGACCCAACAAGTAACCAAACAATATTCTCCTCAGTCCCTTTCAAGAACTAAATTTCCTAAATAGAAGATGAAACATATTTTTACCAGGTTGATGGTAAGCGTTAATGTTGACAAGCGAAGCATAAAGTCCAACTGCTCGCTCATAAAGTGCTATGAGAGCCCCAACAGATCCAGGTGTCACCTCTTGGACAGTGACAGTGATGGACTCCCGGTCATTTGCATATAGAGCTGATCTTGTTCCCTGCACAAGCAAGGTCATAAGTGCAAACATTATTGTCATGCCTATACTCATTAAAATCCTCGTTTTATAAAACCAGCATTTATCAAACCTGTAGCATTCCAAACAGGTAATCACCAGATGTAACACCTGGTTCAAGTTCCCAATCATGACCAGGGGGTCTATCACGTAATACTTCAATGAATGTCACAAAGAAATTATGCACACCCTCCCTCAGCTGTTGACTATAGCTATAAATTGATTAAGCGGAAAGTTGCATCAGGCCTTTGCTCCACTTTCATCAATACAGATAAAATAAATTTTAAAGGCATAAGGAAAACTTACGCATGCTGATCTGTGCTTCCTTTATTCCCATAAACAGATATTCCTTGATTTACCTGCTGAATTAAGAAATTGTGTTTTTACCAATTCTAAGAATGCGTGAAAGCCACTCAAACAGGTTTATAATGAGTAAATTCAACTGAGCCTGAAAAAACAAAATGCAATAGAATTGCATCGTGCTCCACCATCATTGACTTTTAAGATCTCAAGTAACACATTTTGACAGGTTTCTGGTTCCTTGATATTGCTTTGATATTAGTAAATTAAAGCTTATCTACTAACGCTTTGATATTAATAAATTATACATAATGTGCATTGAGGGGCTATAGCACAGGCTTCGTAGAATTAAGGCTGAGCCACCAATAACGTTGCCCATGACACAATTCTACTACTTATGGTCATGCCAACTCAACAAACAAAACAGATAAAACATGTCTCTGATACTTCATCAATACATAGCTACAGGCCCAATCACTCAATTGCTAATATTTAGAAACAATCCAACCAAGTTACAGATCTTTGATCATGCCAAAATGCTTCAATGAGCAAAGATTTGACAACAATTAATCCATTAGAATGGCTCCAAGTAAGTAAGAAACTGTATGATACAACGTATACTCCTAACACAAGAATCAATCATGTATGGAAAACCATGAATCATACTCCCCAAACACAAAATGTCCTCACATCAGCTCAATGCTTTATCCAGTAATACAACCACTATGAAAAGCATTTAAAGTGATTGACAAGAAAATGTCCTACAGTTAAGCTTTTTCTACAAAGTGACCACTAGTGAACCAAAAGTTATCTCTAAGATGCATCTTAAAATAAAGCGGAACGAGTCATATTAAACGGCTACACATACCCGATTACCATCCAGGTCAAACTCCTTGCCAAGTGATTCCATAACCAGCTGCTGCAAGTACCTACTAAAAAGAATAAGCTGTCCTTGTAAGGAAGGACAACCATATCCTAAAAGAACCCCACAAGAGAAGCCACTAGTATGAGAAACCAAAATTTTGACAACATAAGATCTGTACTGTTGTTAAGAATTTAAAACCTTAGATCCAACCCCATCACATGCCCAATACCAACATAAAGCAAGCAATGCTGCGGGATTATCCTTAAGCTGAAGGAAAGGAGGAAAATATTTATGTCAATGAGGGGGATGAGAGATGGAATACAGGCCAGATACAGAATAAATATAGGGAGTCAAAAGCAAACTGAAACAAGGAAACATTTCAAACAGAAGATGAGAAACAAGTTTTTCCCATGCTAAGAAACTGCCAACTAAAAACTTTTAGCTTTCAAAATAAGCAACATGAAATGAAGACAAGTAACCCAAGGTCCCAAACAAAAATTGCAATTCTCATGATTCAATTATTCCTAATCAAACAATTGAAAACAACAAACAAAATATGTTAAAACAACTATAAAACATCATTCCAAAATTTACCACTGTGCTCCTAGTGGCGGTGTCCATCATAGATGCACCGACTAGCATCTCTCTTATGTCAACTCCCTGCAGAAATATTCGCTTAGATGAACTGTTTAAAAGTGCTCTGATAACCACAAATATTAAATCCATGGACTACTTGCCTGAAGTGCTGCTGGAAGTAGACCTACAGCAGACATTTCAGATGTCCTGCCACCAACCCAATCATACATAGGAAATCTGGCTACCCAACCCTCAATCCTTGCTGTGTTGTCCAACAAAGAATTTTCTTGTGTTATAGCAACGCCCTGCATGAATGTGTAAAACAACATATAAATCCGATAATCAAATTAAACCAAAAATCTGCTTCAAGAGTACAGGAGAACCAGGCTAGAGTACAAAATTCTCATCTAAACACAATAGTTGATTATGTAATACCAATCAAAATCTGCATGGCCAACATGGGTTGGTTTAGTTGGTTGAGTACTCATGGCACCTTGGTAAGAACCAAGGTTCGAGTCTCACTAACAACCCCACTTGGCTTTGCTGAGCTTAAAAAACAGAAGTGATGTCACTATGTCAGGGACCATACAAAACAAAGTATAGATTCAGCTAGGGTTTGCAGCTTAAAAATTCAAGCTACCATTTAATACCTCACAAATAATTCATCAAGCTCACTAAATGTAATCAACTTTTTTTCTTTTAATCAATGATAAGACCAATTTTATTAGGGGGAAATGATCGTAGGATCATAAAAGTATGTGTACTATACTCTTCATTATAGTGGCAGAACATTCGTCGTCCAGTTAAACAATAGGAAAGCTAAAACCCATGTGTGTACATGGTGAACATACGTGGTTTCAGCATTTATGAAAGAATACTTCCAAATGATATGCATCTATATCTAAACCCAACTCTAGTTACGAAGCCTTTTACATATCCTCCAATTAAAACCTACCTTGAATTAAATACCAAAGTAAAAATTTTAAAATGAAACTCTGAAGCAGGGTGAACAAATAAAAGCAGAAACAAGAACCTGAGATCAAAACCTGCTTTGAAAAAACCAGACCAGCTTCACGGAAGGCTTTCTGAACTTCCAACAGACCATTCCTGGTCTCTGGGGTACCTCCACTCTGAGTGTGTGGTGTAAGTTTTCATTTAATAAATAAAAAATGTGTTATATATAGTCCATCAAACAGGTAAGTAAAGAAGAATAAAACAAGAACAAAGAAAGGTAAGTAGATGTTAAGGATGACTTAATGCAGACCTTTGAAATCACAATTACAAGGGTAGAAGCCAGCTCAGGACCAAGCTGTGCAATCTGATGATCTATTTCCCCGGGATCTGTATTATCAATAAATCTTATCTGCCAATTCAGAGAACAAATATCAATAGCCTACGCCAATATATGTACGTATAACAGTATAAGGCTACTCAAAAGAGAAGTTGGAGCATTGCTTTAACAAATAAACAATATTACTGCAAGCGGATTAAACATCATTGTAAATAAACAAATGCAGAACACAATTGAATTTAACAAAACAAGGGATAAGGAGCCAATTCTTCAACTGGGCAATTTTACCACAAATATTGATCAAAATCTTCTTTTTGAAAAGAAAAAGAGAATGAAATTACAATTGAACAAATACCTTTAGAGGGGGATTATCAGGAGCCAATGCTTCAGCGACAAACTGTGGGCCCAGAGCCGAACCTCCAATCCCAACTGAGAGTATTTGAGTAAAACGACCCTCTGGAGAAGACGGAGGCTTGATCTGCAGTTTAAAAGGGATTAAGCAAATTGGTTAGTAAATTAATCCTGCTTCAACATTGATGCTCAACTAGCTTGTTTCGGAATGTAAAAAAGGAGCAGCCAAACTAACCTTACCGCTGATGACGTCATCAGCGATCTTGCAAACGGCGTCGAGAGTCTTCTCAATCTGTACTTGCAAAAACGGATTTGGCGCGAGCTTCGAGTTCCTCAACCAATAGTGGCCCACCATCCGTCCTTCGTCGGGATTGGCGATGGCGCCTTTTTCCAACTCCTCCATAGCTTTAAACGCGGCTTGGAACCGGGGCTCCATTTCTTCGACAAACTCATCCGAGAACCCGACCCTACTGACATCAAGGTACAACCCGAGCTCCTTGTGCTGGTACAACCAGTCAATGTACCTCCTCCAAAGCGCTTTAGGATCTTTCTCCAGTCCACCTTGCTTGGCATTCTTCAAACCGCCAACGCTGTTCGTTTTCGACAAATCGGCAGACACTTCACGAGCCACGGAGAGCTTAGAGTTGGAGCGAGTTGAGAATGCGAGTGAGTCTTTGCGAAACGAAGGAGTGAGTTTGGCGACTCGGCCATGCTTAGGCTTCAAAGAAGGGGAAGAAGAGAAAAGGCCCGAGAGAGAGGCCATTGAAGAACACAAAGACGAGTGAAAACGAGACCACGATGATAACAATGTGCAACAAAAAAGAATAAATAGAGAAGGATCTTTTTATTTAGGCCATTGGCTTGAATTCGAACAAGGTTCGATTTTTTTGTGAATAATTGACGAACTGAAATGGTTTCTGGGGTTTTATGTGCTATGGTGGAGTTGAATCTTTTTGTCTTTTCCGGCATGTTTCACATGCTGATTGGTTGGTCTGAGGTAGCAGCAATCTGCGGGTCCGATCGAATTTGGGTTTGCTTGTTTATGCTCCAAATAATTTCTAAGATATTTTATGAGAGAACAAATAATACAAACAATATATTTTAACAAAAAAATAATACAAACAATATATAAAATTTCAAGTTCAGATTTGCATGGAATTTAAACTATTTTGATTTTTTTATTGTTTTGAAATGTACTGTCCATTGTTCAAAATTCTCAAAACCAACATCTCTTCTATCTTTGTTTTTTTTAATAGAACATCTCTTCTATCTAAGTTTGAAGCATTTCAATTCATATTATAAATATTTAGGTTAAACTATCGAAAAAAATTACAAATTACTTATTCAGAATCGAATTAAATAATTTTAAATTATTAACTTTCTTAACCATCGGTTTGGCCAAAAAATTATTTTTATTCACGAGTTGAACTGATGGCGAATGGCGAAGATCATATCAACAGAAGGATAGTGATACCCTTGGAATATTCCTTGGTTACCTCTATTTTTAGAAATTTCGACGGACCATTGAAAGTGGAAAATACAAAACGTTTTGTACGATGCAGAATGTTTGGGTGTAATTATTAATTCATTGAAATATTGTTTATTTTTTATTTTTTAATATATTTTTTGTTTAAACTAAGATATTCATATTTATTTTTATTATATTTTTTTATTTGAACTAAAATATTCACCGTCAATATTAATTGTTAATTTTCTAGATGCGGATGCTCTCACTAAATCAATACGTCACTTTTAATAAAATTAATTGAATTTTTATAGTGGAAAAAACGTGGGATTATTGCAGAGGCCTTTTTGGTGAATTTCGCTGGCTCTTTTTAGGGAATATTTTTTTTTAAAGAAAATTTGTAATTTCATTCCTTCATTCAAGTCATAATATGTATTTTTTTATTTTTGACAAATTATAATTTTAATTTTAATCATATTTAGAGAGTAAGAGATGAGGGATTGTAAGGGAATAAAAGGGTGCTCTTATTGAGTCTATAAATTATAATCTAAAAGAGTACGAGGGAAAAAAATGAACAATTTAATTAATCGACCAAAAATACTTGCTCTCGTAACACGTAATTTGGATGTTTAAGTCTGACATTTATTTTAAAAAGAAAACAAGATCATTGATGAAATCTTGTAATTCTCAATTTTGAGTATCGGTTTTTTCGTAAACCATCGGATGAAATCTAACTCTCTTACATGAAGATTGCAATGTGCTAAGTTCTTGTTAATTTTACATTTCGTTAAATAATCCACCTTTAGTTGAAATTTAAGTTGAGATCAACCCGGTTGTGGGTAAATCACTTAAGAAGGTTTGCGGAAAACAAAACGAAAAAGATGAACGATGGAAGAATAGGTTTGATAATTGTGTTTATTTTTATGTGTTTATTTATCAATACAATCTTCCACCTCCAAAATAATGATTAATATAATCGGACTTATTTTTAATTAGATAATAGAGAGTATATATTGGGTAGTGGGTGTAAATTATATTTTGGTTTATATAATATGTTTTGATTTAATTTAGTTTGGGCTCGAGTAATGGGTTGAATTTGAGTTTAAATGTTTTGCAAATATTAATTCAATACTTTAATTTTAAATTGATTTCTTCGATTTAATCAATTTTGGTCCTCTAACTAATATAGAAAAGCTGTTTTGTCCAACCTTTTTAATTAACTTTCATCCAATTTGATTAAATCTGAATCGAAGATAACAAAATTGATCGATTCAATCGGTTGAATAGATTCAAGAATGGGCCGAAAAGAGTTGAAAAGGGTGGTCACCCTTATAAAAACTTAAAATTCATATATATTTTTAGACATTTTTATACAACTTTTTATGTATTTTTTATCAACAATTTATTTTCAATTCTTTAAAAATTTTATAAATTGGCTCATAAAATTTTATGAGCTTGTCCCTAACATAAATTATTGCCTTTGTCCCTGAATAGACTGTTGTCGCCCCTAAATAGCTAAATCTATAGGCCAACATTTTACTTTAGATCACTTTTCCCCCGCCAGTCTTGTGCATGGGTCGGCAAGTAAAAAAATTCAAAGTTTGTGTTTGAATCCAGGTCAGTTCAATGATTTATTTAAATTAAATTAAACTGGGTTAGTTGGAGGTTAAGAACTCACACCAAGCCTTGATTTAGCCCATTGATAGGGTATAAAAAACAAGATTTTAAGATGAAAAAGTGAGTAAACTACATAAATGGTCACCAAACTTTTAGAGCATATTCATTTTGGTCACTGTACTTTTAAAATATTCGATAAGGTCACTCAACTTTTAGTTTAAATTTGATATAGTCACCAAACTTTTAGTTCGCATTCAATATAGTCCCTCACGTAACCTTCCGTTAGCAGTTGACTTACTTCGTTTTTTCTTAATAAAAAATGGGTAAACTACACCAATCATCACTCAACCTTATTCTCACTCCTATTTTGGTCACTAGAGTTTAAAATTTTTCAATTTAATAACTTAACTTTCAAATTGTTCATATTTGGCCAGTCTCAAATTACATGTTTATACAAATAGAAAACTTCGATTAATCCTTAAAAAATTGGTTAATTGGTAAATTCAGATTATTCAATTCTTTATCTTATATTGTACCTATTAAATCAGATAATTGGTTAAAAAAATTAGAAAAATATTTGATTCTAAAAGTGATTTTTTTATATTATTATTAAAATATCAAATATGATAATATAACGGGTTTAATAATTGTTTTTGTGATAAAAAATAATAAAAACTAGAAAGTCAAAATTAAAAAAAAAATTGAATGAACCCAATAAAAAATTAAAACTTTAAAAAAAAAATAATAGTATCAAAAATCACTAGACTATAAGATATTGTAATGCATAAATTTTAGAAATATTGTATATAATTGATTAAATAATCTATCTTTGTTTATTAAAAAAAACGTTGAATGTAAGTTCAGATAAACTCAAATAATTTATTTTAAAATTTTGTAAAACAAACGATGAGTTCGAAAATCCAGAAAAATTATTTTGGTTAATTGCTAAATTTGATTATTCAATTATATTTCTTATATTTTACCAATTAAATCAATAGATTGACCGATTAATTGAAATATTTGATTAATATAATATATTTTTTTAATTTGCTTATTAAAATATCAAATATGGTAATATGGTAAATTTAATAAGCAAAGTAAAAAATTATTACCCAAACTTTTTTTGGATTAATCGATTTTTTTTGGATTTGTATAACCATGTCATTTGAGTTTAAAATGTTTTTAAAATATTAAAAGTTAATTTATTAAATTGAAAATTGTTAAACTCTAGCGACCAAAATAGGAGTGAGATGAAAATTGGGTGATAATTGATGTAGTTTACCTATTTTTTATTAAAGAAAAACGAAAACAAATGTGAATTTTAACGGGAGGTAACGGGAAGGACGATATCGAATTTAAACTAAAAGTTAGGTGACCTTATCGAATATTTTAAAAAATAAATTTTTAAATAATTAAATTTGGAAAATTTTGGTGACTATTTATTTAAAATTACCCTTATTATTAGAAAAGGTACATATATGATTAATAAAAATATAATATTTACAATCTTAGTGGTTGTTGTGCCATCATATACAACTTTTATGTTATTATTTATCCAAAATCTAAACGTTGTAAAAACTTTTAACTCTAATTTAATTTTTTTATTAACAAACATTAAATTTTCAAATTGGGTAAGTTTTATAATTTTTGGATAACCCATTTTTAAAGAGAAAAAGTTTGATACATGTTTAAAAAACAAAATTTTAAGAAAAATTATTTTATTAAAAAAAATACACATGATTAATAAAAATTAAAATATTTATAAACTTAAGGTTAGTGTTTAGAATTTAGAGTTTAGGTTTTAAAAAGTATTAAAAAAAGTTTTATAAACGCTTTGTTTTTATAGGGCTAAAACCACATTTATAAACTGAATTTTTAGTAAATATTATATTATTTGTCATTATTTTTATTTAAAAAATGTGTTTGGGTTGATAGAAACGACAAAAAAAATAGGCCTTCAGTGGTTTGTTTTGCCAAGCTTTTTCAATTTTAAAGTTTTTATGTTTAGTTTACCCGAGAATTTAAACGTTTAAATTATATACAACTTTTATTTTAAAATAAAATATTTAGGGTTTAACATTAAGTTTTAAAAAAGGTATTTAGATGTTAGATTTTATAATTTAAATACGAAAAATAATTGTATAATTTTTTTCACACAACTAAAATATAATCTAAAATTAATTTAAATTGCGTTTGTTTTTTTGTTTTGTGAATTGATTATCATCATCAATGGTATATGTGCATGTATAAGTGGAAAACCCATTTTTGTTGGCTGTCAAAAGCTGCCAGAAAGAACAAAAAGCCAGCTGGCGGGCTGGGAGAGGATGGAATTCAAATTCAGTTTTTTTAAAACGCACCGTTCCAAGCTGGACGATTCCCCTAATCTTAGTCGTAGTCATTGATAGTTCTGAAATTTTCGTCTGTTTTCCACTCGGAATATCAGATTCCCAAGTATTAATACGTTTTTTTATTAACCAAACCAACAATAATTGCACTAATCCCAACGACGTGATTACCATTTTACCCTCGTGAAAATATCTTCACGTTAAGCACTTAAGCGCCCTAAAAAACCAAAAAGGAAAAGAAATTTCTTCTCTTTCTTTACCCCGGAAGCCCACCAATTTCTGCAAATGGCGACTACGGTGCCGGACAATCTAAGCCGTGACCAATATGTTTACTTAGCCAAGCTTTCCGAACAAGCCGAGCGCTACGAGGAGATGGTTCAGTTCATGCAAAAGCTCGTCATCGGCTCAACTCCTGCCGCCGAACTCACCATCGAGGAACGGAACCTTCTCTCGGTTGCCTACAAAAACGTGATCGGATCTCTACGCGCCGCGTGGAGAATCGTTTCTTCCATCGAGCAGAAAGAAGAAGGCCGGAAGAACGAGGAACATGTTGTGCTCGTTAAGGAGTATAGATCGAAGATCGAAGCTGAGTTGTCAGATGTTTGCGCTAGTATCTTGACTTTGTTGGACTCGAATCTAATCCCGTCTGCTGCGACGAGTGAGTCCAAGGTTTTCTATCTGAAGATGAAAGGCGATTATCATCGGTATTTAGCAGAGTTTAAGGTCGGCGATGAGAGGAAAGCGGCTGCTGAGGATACTATGTTGTCATACAAGGCGGCTCAGGTGACACTTTTCTTGCAAGAGATATATAATTCTTTTAACTTGGAGCCTAGCTTCGACTAAATAATTGAATGCTAGACTAAAATTTTGGATGTTGACTTGGAATTATGATTTTAGGTTTAGAGTTTTGATTTCTGAAAATTCAGTATTTTTTGAAGTTGAAAACTTTGGATTCTGTGTTGAATTGAATGAAGGATGCTGCGTTGACGGATCTAGCACCAACGCACCCAATCAGGCTGGGATTGGCGCTGAATTACTCGGTGTTCTACTATGAGATTCTCAATCAGACTGATAAGGCCTGTAGCATGGCTAAACAGGTGAGTCCGTTTTTAAGCTCCAACTTATGTCTAACCTTGCTTGAGTGCTGCATAAATCAATGAAAAATGAAACATACTGTGATTTTTGATCATTTGTCTTGGCTGTTTTTCATAGAAGAGTATAATATTATTAGCTTAATAATCTGCTTAGTTTTAGTAGTTTGACGTTGGAAAGCTTTATAGCTGTTTATTTTATGACTTGTATCCTTTATTCTGTTTCTAGATGATTTTTTTAGGAGCCAATTAGATTAGAGTTTGAACCAGCATTAGCCTAATTGAAGTGTTGGATGATTTTCTTTTCATTTCTTGCTAATATGTAGCTCTGTTGCTTGGTTCTAGCCATTCTAATTCCAGTACCTTAAATTTACTTCTAAATTTAAAGTTTTTGGAATTAGGATTGTAAAGAAACTAAAGTCAATCCTGTTATTAGCTAACCAAATCCTTTATGAGCATAGCATACTGGAGTTTCGGCAATATTTCTTTTGGAATGATGAAATGTTGGACGTGAATTGCTTCATTGTTGTTGCTTCTTCAGTTAGAGAGGAAAAAGTTAGTAACAAATACATCATTTCCAAACAATAGATAGATCAAATTTCTTGTTAGGACTTAGGAGTTAAATTGTTTGGATATGTTTCCTATGATTTCCCTTGTTTACTTTTATGAGGAGAAACTAAGTGGAATGTGGCCAACCTACAAACTTACTGCAACTTAATGCATGTAACTTGTCTGGAGTCCACCACCTCAGTTGGATGCTTTAAATAAATGTTAACATCTTTGGTATCGACTTATTTCTCTGAAAAGCGTTGGTAGTTGTAGTAAGAATAAAACACGAATTGAAGTTGGATATTCATTAAATATTCCTTGTTCTTTAAAAAGGCATTTGAGGAAGCCATTGCTGAGCTTGACACACTGGGGGAAGAGTCTTACAAGGACAGCACTCTCATTATGCAGCTCCTAAGGGATAACCTTACTCTCTGGACTTCAGATGTTCAGGTTATTGCCCTCCCTCAATCTCATTTGGACGCTTGCTCGTGCGGGCACACAATTAACACCATGTTAATGGCGATTTTGACACATTGAATTGACCAATGTCTAACTGTATGTAATGTTGGTTGTGATGCAGGACCAGTTAGATGAGCCATAGAGGGTGGTTTAACCCATGTTGGTCCTGTTCTTCTTCTGGAGGAGGTGGGCTTTGAATGTCATCTGTTTATGCTGATTAAAGTGTGTAATCTAAATTTGGGCTTTGAATTGACCTTGGCATCATGTTGCTAAACTCATGACTAGTTTTCTAAAATTGGAAGTGACTCCAAAAGGTAGCGTTTTCCAACTAGTTAGTTATATTTACTGTTTCTTTCAACAAAAAATAGTTATATTTACTGCAGAGTAGCAATTCTTAGCTATGGTAGAACTTCTTTTTTTTTTTTTGAAGACGGTATAGAAAATTGGACATAATAACAACTATGGTGGAATTTACATTAATGAGTAGAAATAGAGAAAACCGAAGGAAATTAATGGATTACAAGCGACAGATAATACATTGTATTTAACAATGTGAATCCCTTGTCCTATTCTGAAAGAAATTGACTCTAAGTTCCAAGACATTCCTTATTATAAATAGATTTTAGATTTGCGCATCGAAAGCGCCTCTACTCGAGCTAGAAGAAGCCGTATTTCAAACAAACTGTATATGAGATCCAGAACCCTTCAAAAGTAAATAAACTGGTATTCTAGGAATTCATTCCCTTGTGCTGTTCTTAAGCCATTCTAGATACTGAGGGCTGCAACTTTGTTAATTCCATGTCTCATTGGATATATTAAGATTTTTGGGGGAGGAGTTCAGCCCATTGCATGGAATCTTCCATGTCTCAGGTTCTTAAGCCGTCTCATCTTTATTAGCTCATGTAATGGGGTCTTTACCCTGTTCCTTAGTTTTTGGGGGAGGAATCAGCCCAAGCAAGGAAGATTCCATGTTTAAGCCCAAACGATACACTTTTGTTGTTGTTGGATAAGTTGTTTTCACTTATCCAGGAAGCATCAAAACTTGCTACAATCATGCACAGTTCACAATGCTTTCAGTGCATACTAATCACATACTACATATCAAGTTTTTTCCTCCATGTCGAGTAACTGCCCTATCGAGTTCGTCGATTCTCCTATATCAATAGATTCTGCTTCCTCACTAACTATTTATTATATGCTACAATTAGGGCTGAGCAAATCAAATTAAAGTTAAGTGTTTGAACGGTTTATGATTTACAGTTTATAAATTTAGAAAATGTAGTTAACTAAATTGAACCAAATTTAAATTTATAATTAATTTTAAATAATTTATAATATAAAAATAGATATTAATACTTAAAAATGAAATAACTTAAAAATATTATATATGAATTATTAATCATTTTTTATTTACTTGAAAAAAAATATTTTTTATGAAAATTACTTTAAACTTTATTGGATAATGTTTAAAAGTCATAAAATAAGCTATTTTGGTCAAAATAAAATACAAAATTTAAGATTGGTGTGGAAAAATTGATAACCACGGCTAACTAAACCGAAAATCGGCGGGTTATTAATTTTTTTTTACCAAATCGAGTACCGGTGGGGTATATAAATTTTTTAGTGAGCCGAACAGTATACACCCCAAGCTACAATCACAAACAATCAGTTTGTTTAGTAGAATAAGACATTGGATCTCTTAAATAATAATTTAAATTCTGATATTGCAAATAAAATAAATTAGATTAAAAGAGTCATCCCGTGATGAATCTCTGTACCACTCGATCTAAATTAGCTAGCTAATGAACTGAAAAACTATATCTAGCATAAGAAAGAACAAAGTATTATCTTCAAATTAGATAACAACAACAAAGTATTGCCTTCAAAAAGACACAAGAGGCACGAGGACAAGTGGGAAGATTTTAAAGGAGGGGGTGGTGTAAAATAGTGGACACACACCGGGGATGCGGCGGATGTTGTGGAGGCTTTTCATGACCCTCCACCGCGTAGTTGCCTAGATCACCACTTCTTAATAAAAACCCAATGCAAAGAATTAATACTAACAAGTAGCAACTGGGTTCTTTAAAATAACCGGAGTTTGTCCATTGTCATTAAACTCTTCGATGTGGTCTTTGAATCTTGAATGACTGGCTAATGGTCTTATTTTAAGGATGGGGTGAATCTCAAGAACTTGGTCTGAGTTTAAATATGAAATATGCTTTTAAAAAATATATTATGGTTTGTTAAACAAAAACCCTTTGTAGAAGCTAATAGTTTAATAAGTTTGGCTAATGCGCTGAAGCTACATTCCTGAATCTGGACCACTCTTTGATTCCTTGATTTGCAGTTCCTGCTGTCTCATTCTTAACAAACTATAATAATTTCTACCCAAAAATATATAATAATGTTTATATTTTAGACATTAAAAAGGTGTCATGATCGGTTTAGACAATATTTAGATACTTACATTACTGCACTCATTTATTTTTCTGGATTTTATATATTTTAGAGACACTCGTCGCGTTGTTTTTATATCTCTCATTTGTTTTTGTAGTTTATTTTTGCTTTTTGTGGTAATTTTTCAACAATATTGTTTCTGAAGTTTGAATTTAAAATATCTTTTTACGAGGGTAATATATCTTACCACTGAACTTAATATTTATTGGTCATTCATCATATTTTTGAGATTTTTTTCGTTGAAAATGTATCAAATAATAATTAAGATAACTAATAAAATAGGGAAATTTCATAGTGTGAGCACAACTAGTAAAATAGATAATTAACATAAAAAATTAAGATTTATTTCAGTGTAAGCACATGTCCGCCTAAAATACACTCGGGCCCGTAAGTGTTTGAAAAGACCTTATTCCAACAAAATAATAAGAAGAAAAAAACATGCCAACATGATGGGTTAAAAGGGTGCTTTAAAATGGCAGTAATTAACTAAGGATTATTATTTGATATATAGACATTGAATTTTTTTCTACACGAGATACTTTAATCTTCAACCACGTGTCCTTGATTAATATCATAAACAACCGATGACGCATGATAGGGGATTAAAATCACATGTGGAGAAAAAAAATCGCCGTCAGCATACCAAATAATTATCTATTTCAAATAACATCATAGGATTAGAAACTTAGAATAGTGCATTATGTTAAATTATAATATAGAGACTCAGTCTTAAATTTAAGTATAGTAGAGGGACCAAAGTAAAATTTGACCTATAAATATAAACATTGAAAATGGAGTTAAAAAATGGAAGGTGGGTAGGGAGGCATGACATGACACTCTGTTAAGCTCGGATCTCAAACAGTGGGAGAATAATACTTTGCTTTTAAACCCCAAAATTTAAATGCAAAGTGTGATGTAGTCTTTGAGATTAACTTTAGTTTTTTTTTTTTTAATTTCCCGCTAAATTTTTACTATCGGTTTTCATTTAAAAGTCCAAAAGGGTGAAAAAAGTTGAATTCCAAAGCGTAAAAACATTTATCCAAGAAAAACAAAAGTTTTTTTTTTTTAAAGAAGAAGTTGACAGGAGAATATTGGGGAGGGGGGAAAGGGTTAGAAATTTGTGTCCTCAAAGTCTCTTTATTTACTTATATTCTAAGTATGCCTCCTTGAATGAATTAATGAAATGGAAAGAAGAAGAGCATCCAAGGTTAATTTGTGTCCTCAAATTCTTTTTACCGTTTTTAAATTAGGATAAAATAATCATGAGAATTGAATTCAAAGCTTTCTTTTGTCGTCAAACTTAAAAAATGCATATGGATGTCAATGTGATTATATATATAAGGCTTAAAATTATTTATAATTAATCATATTTAAATTCACAATTTTTTTAATATTTGTAGTAATCGGTATGAATTTAATAGTTGTAGTTTTCTATAGATGTGATCCTTTCTTGAATGATAATTAATGCATAAAATATATGCAAATGGGAAGTGAGGGGTTAATTGCTTTTGAATTGGACCGATTAAAAAGAAAAGAAACAAACAACTCCTAGTCGAGGGGTATCAAACTTAGTTGTGTGGGATATCAGAACATCCGAGAAGGAAAGAAGAAGAAAATTAGACCAATAGTTTTCTCGATCTGTACAGTGTTTATTTGACTGTAAAAATTATTAGCAATCGACCAGACATCGTTGTGTGATAAAACACCATTACCAAGGGAGTTAAATGATGGGATTTTTACCAAAGGACACCATTCAGACAATGTTGTTGTCAATGTCTCTCTGCTTAATGATTTAAAAATCACACTTTCAGAACTCCAATTTAACAGTGTTCTTAGTTAAGAGGATAATTACCAAAATCTAAGCAATCATTCGCTAAAAACGTGAGAGAAAATGGTGTACTTTTCCCTCCCCTTTTCTGCAGAATCCAAAAGAGATGAAAATGGTCCTAAAAGTGGAAGAAAAGCTAAAACCCATCGCTTTTTGTACAAAGATTGACAGTTTGACTGATTTTCAGAAGATTTCTAAGGCTTCGTCTTTACAATCCTCGCTTTTTTTCATGTATCAATCCACCCAAAGACTTAATGACGTTGAAGAAGACTGTTGATTTGACGATGATGAATTCATAGGTATTTATTGAAAATATTGAATTCATTAGAGATAATAATTTCAATTATTTAATAAAGTTTATACAAGCCTTTTAATTTTTACGTTTAGAGATTTATGTTGTGGTTTAGGGTTTATGAGATTAGGTCCAATGGTGTAGAATTTAGGGTTTTAAGGTTATGAATTTAAGTTTTAAATTTTATAGATTAAATATGAATGGTTGTGTAAATTTTTTACACAGCTTGTGTATCAAAATATAACCTTACAAGCAAAATTGGTTGGATATTATATTCAAAAAAATATTTTAAAATCTATAGCAACCCCAAATTATTTTTGAATCTATAGCACTTTTTACAGTGCATTTTGAGGTCGGATAGATTTCAATCCGACTTCATAGAAATAAAAAAAACATGAAAGTCGGTTGCTTTCAATCCGACCACATAACAAAAAAAAATATATGAAACAAGGTGCTTTTAATCCGACCTCAACAAAAAATAATAAAAAATGCACGAGGTTGGCATGCTTACCTTCCGTCTTCATCAAAAAAAAAGTAAAGACTGCATGCTTGCAGTCCGAACTCATAGGCGTGGCAGGCTTGGCTGTTCATGGCAGTGCTGTTGAATAAAGACTGTTGAAATTTTAAAAAAAGGTGAATGACCGGTCATGCAGTGCTGAAAAAAATAAAGACTGTTGAAAAATGGTGAATGTCTGGTCATACATTGCTGAAAAAAATAAAAACCCGTGAATTTTTTTGAATAATGCATGGCAATACTAATTTTTTCGGGAATGAGGTTGATTTGTATTGATTGAATGGATGGGTGTTGCATGAGTAGTTGAGGTTTAAATTTTTAGTTGTTAAATAGGGGTCGAAGGTAAGGAATTGTAAAAGAAAGTTTGTGAAGAAATTGGGTGAAGAAGTAGAAAAAATAAGAAGATTTGGAGAAAATATCGCAAGTTTTAAAGTTTATATATTTTATTTATAAATTTAGTTCGAATATTTTAGTTGTTTTTTCTTTATAAAATTTTAAAGTAGTAGTTACGATTAAATTTAGTGGTAATTATTTTTACTAATATTTTATTACTTGTCATGTATGTAGCTTTGTTAGAAGGATGATCGATCAAAATTATATGTTGAGATTACAGAATCGACACGTATCTAGTGTTGCGGTTGATGATATTATGAATTTTTTTTAAAGAAGTTAACTTGATATTAGTAATATTTTATTCTCTTATTTGTTATTATTAACAACTTTTTTTTATTTAAAGCAGACAACCGATGAAACCTTTAAATAACACCTAAGTATGGGGAGTAATGACCCACATCCCGACATGATTCAGTGGTTGCAAGATGCGAGATTCTATTATGCCACATTTATTTGTGGCTACAAGCTGATTCCCAGTTTAATTACTGCACTAATTGAACGCTGAAGACCGGAGACTCATACGATTCACATGCCGTGTAGAGAATGTACCGTTACGCTCGAAGACGTGGTGATGCTAATTAGGGTCCCGGTAAACGTGAGTCTATTAGTTAAGGAGACAGAGGATTTCGCTGCAAAGCTTTACTATGATTACCTCAACAAGGTTCCAACTGGAACCGATGTGAGAGGATCTCGTATTAAATTGAGCTGGTTGTATAGAGAATTCAAGCTCGGGCGCAATAATACACCGCAAGATATTAGTTGTGCAAGTCGAGCCTATATTTTGCAACTCATTGAGGGATACTGATGTCGGATAAATCTTGCAATCTTGTTCACACTCGGTATCTACCATATCTATCATCGTCTTTAGAAGCTGGTAATTATAGTTGTAGATCAACAATATTAGTGTTCTTGTACCGTGAGTTTCGCAAGGCCGCTCTATTAGATAGTAATGGTGTAAAGACAATGGGTGTTGGTGATGTTTGTTGCTATTGCAATCTTGGGCATGGGAACAGCTTTCATTTTTTACACCGGTTACTCGAAATTCGATAAATTTTTCTCTTGTCAATAGGTAATTTTTTTACTTTGATTTGAAAGTTTAAATTTACTCAATTTTAACATATTTTTATTTTATCTAAAAAAAATCAAATGATTGTTATTTGGATGTGTATGCAGATGGAATGCGAAAAAAACTCACATGCAAAGATGAGGTCGGATTGAAATCATCTTGATTTTATGTTTTTTATTACTTTTTCCCATGAGGTCGGATTGAAAGCAACCGGCTTTCATTTTTTTTTCAATTTTTGATGAAGTCGGATTGAAAGCTATCCAACCTTAAAAAATACTGTAAAAAATGCAATAGATTCAAAAATAATTTAGGGTGCTATATTTTTCAAAATATTTTTTTCAAATACAATATTGCCCCAATTTTGTCAATAAAGACATATTTATCACTTGATGCATAATACTTCTAAATTTTTTTAATCATGTTATCATTTAAAATTTACCCGTATCAAATAATCTAATTGTATCCAAAATTTAATTTTAAGAAAAATGTTTAAAAAATTATAATTTAAATACAACGTTTGATTGTATAGTATTTATTTTTAATACTCATTTTTTAATTTATCAAACAATACATATAACTCGACAATAACAAACTAATTGAGTACTTATTTTGGGTGAGCGGGCGAGTCTCAACACGAATTTTCTGTATACACAAGGCATCGAACTCAAAATTTACTTAAAGTGACAATAAACTGATTACCACTGAAATTATGTACAACTTTCGTTTTCTATTTATTTTTGGATGGTATTAAAAGTTGTACACATGCCATTCACTAAGTCGTCGTCATTATAAAAAAACATACTTATTAACCAACATTAAATATTTAAATGTCACATTAATAAGTGTTTATTTTCCACTTTAGATAAAAAAAATTTGCATCCCAAAATTAATAGGCTTAAATAAAAAATAGGTGCTCAAATATAGCTTTTTTGAACTTTAGATGCCAAAAGTTTTTTTTTTGTAAAAATAGGTGCTCAAAGTTTCAAGCTTTATAATTTTAGGTGCCTAAAGTTTACAATATTATAATTTTAGGTGCCTAACCGTTAAAGGGGTGTTAAATTTTTTTCCAACCAAGCAATGCTCGACACGTGGCACTAATTTTATTTTTTAAAATTTTAAGGAAAAAACTCAGAATTTTTTAATTTTTCAAAAAATCCTAAAACTTTGAAAATTTTACAAAATAGCCCTTAAATCCCTAAAATTACCCAAACCCCCAAATCGCCGCCGCCGATCGCTGCCCCTGACCACACCCTTTGGTCGTTGAACCAAGGCGGTCATTTCCCCCAACAAGGCATCGCCGGAAATGGCGAACGGTGTGCAGCCGAACGTCGAACGTGAAATCAACGTTCGGCTGGCACGCTGTTCGCCATTTCTAGCGACGCCATGTTGGGGGAAATGACCGCCTTGGTACGGCGACCAAAGAGGTGTGGTTAGGGGTGGCGATTGATGGCGGAAGCGATGGCAATTTAGGGTTTGAGTTTGGGTAATTTTAGGGAGTTGGGGTTGTTTTGTAAAATTTCTAAAGTTTCGGGATTTTTGAAAAATTAAAAATTTTGAGTTTTTTTCTTTAAAAAATTAAAAAAATAAAATTAGTGCCGCGTGTCGAGCATTGATTGGTTGAAATTTTTTAACACCCCTTTAACGGTCAAGAAGCTAAAACTATAACTGTTGAAACTTTAGGTACCTGTTTTTACAAAGGCTTGTATATCAAATTAGTACCTAAAATATACCAACTTTTTCATTTGGTACTTCAAGTATTTTTTTATCAAAATAAGTACTTAAAGTATACTTTTTGGTTAAACTAGGTACCTAAAGTATAATTTTTGGTCAAAATAGTTACTTAAAGTATTTTTTCGTTAAAGTAAGTACTAAAGTATTTTTAGGTCAAAATAGGTACTTAAAGTATACATATTTTTATATATGTTCCTAAAAATTGTCATGTGACATTAATTAAAAGGATTATTATCCTATACACTGGCGGTGGAAACTTTTTGTTTTTAGAAGCGCCTCAATTATAGGGTTTAGGGTTTAGTTTAAGGTTTAGAGTTTAAGGGGTTTAGTGTAGGGCTTTAGAATTTAGGGTTCTTTATTAGAATTTAGGGTTAAAATTTGGGGATTAGGGTTAGGGTTTAGGCTTTTAGGGTATTATAGGTATGGACTTAGGTTTTAACCTATAAACCTTAAATTTTAACCTTAAACCCAAAATTCTATCAACAAACCTTAAATTCAAAACTACTACACTTAAACCCCTAAAATTTAAACCCTAATCAGAGTCCCTAACCCCTAAAACTAAGGCACGTGTATAAAAAAGTTTCCACAAACGCTTGTGTATAGAATAATTACCCTAATTAAAAAATACATTATGTGCCCATTTTAAAGAAAAAATATACATTAGGTACTTATTTTGACCAAAAAATATACTTTAGATACTTATTATGACAAAACAAACTTTAGGTACTTATTTTGACCAAAAAGTATACTTTAGGTACCAAAATAAAAAAGTTAGTATACTTTAAGTACTAATATGATATATAAGCCTTTTACAAAAATATACTTTTGCCACCTAAAGTTCAAAAGAAGTATACTTTGCGCACTATTTTTCATTTAAGCCAAATTGATAATATAATTTGTGAGCATATAATTTATATAAAATATCGCGTTAGCATGAAAAAAGGATAATGGAATTTACCTTGATACAAAATTGAACAATTGCTCTGTATTTATAGTTCGGAATCATGTGATATTATGGCAATCAAAGTTTTATTCGAAAATAATTGGAAATTGTACTTGTTTTTCTTGGTCGCAATAAATATCATTGACATTTTATACCCCTTTGATAATTAATTAGGGACCAAGGTGGTCCTTTCCCGCTAATAAGTTCTTAAATACGGAATTATATATGATTTCATTTTTAAATATTTTATGATAACTTGTAGTATTTTATCAAAACAATTATCAACCATTATTATTATTATTTAAAAATTATAAATAGACACAATTTTTTTAAATGTTTTTAATATGATCATATAGTAGTATCTTATATATTTTCTAAGTCATAAATTTATATGCATTTTATAAATAAATTTGTTCGAATTTAAATATATCTTAAAAAGAATAAGCTTATGTACATTTTATAAATAATTTTGTTCGAACTTAAATATCTTAAAAAATAACATTCGTTTTTTTCTATAGAACCATTCCTCATGTTCTAAATTTGAATTTAGTTAAAATAAATAAAAACAGTTTCAAATAGGATGGCTAACTCCTCCTAAATGTTTTGATCAAATCAATTGGATAAAATCGATTAAACAAAAATCTAGTTTTGATAGATTATATCTATTCCACTATTGAAAAAAAGCATTCATGTTATTGTTATTACATAAAATACAAGACTATTACTAAATCTTATTTATTCGGAAAATGAGGTTATTTTTTTTAGTATAGAAAATGAGATTTTTTTTTGAATAATTTTTGCTGAGGAGAGGAGAAAGGAAAATTTGTTCTTACTGGATTTATAACCCACAACCTAAGGGGAGGAGAATGTATCAACTGAGAGATTTTAACAACTTGCTCCAGAGATTGTTGATAGAATTATTGAATGTTGTATATAGTAACTGATAATTTATTTCATATAGTCTTAGACTGCTAATATGCTAAAAGACAAGTTTTAAAATAATTGTTTGATTGAGAACTATTAATTGGTTTAGTGACCAATAATTACGGATGATACCTCTAATGAATTAGTAGGGTTACACCCCTCAAAAAATTAAAAATTAGATAATTGTAAAATTATATTTTAGTATCTTAATATATGTATAATTTGTATTGTTGTTACCTCTAAATTTAAAGATTTTTTAATGACCTCTCAATAAATAATGTTGAGTTTCACGAATGCTAATAATACTCACGTTGTTATCTTGCATGAGTTCGAATCATGATATTTTACATTATAAATATAAAACATCTCTATATTTCAAGGAAAGTTTCTTACCAAGGTGGTTTGGGAAGGAATTAGACACAAACAGGCGAAGGTCTCCTGGCACCGTGCTGTGCGAAGTGGATTCACCATCCCAAGACACTCTTTTATATCGTGGCTTGTGGTGTTGGATAGACTGCCAACCAAAAGTAAGATGTTGAGGGGGGATGCCGCATTGATACCATGTGTTTGTTATGTGGTAATGAAATGGAAACAAGAGACCATCTCTTTGGGGATTGCAGCTATTCGAAGCAAGTATGAGAGCTGATTCTGCAAGCCTGTGGGATGGTTCAACAATTTGGCAGTTGGTGGGACTTGTTCGAGTGGATTTAGAACGCTGGAAAGGGGAAGTCGTTGAGGGCTGCCATCGTCCGAATTGTTTGAAAGAGTCTTAATTACTATATTTGGCAAGAACGTAATGGGAGGATGCATGAAAAGAGACCTAAATTTAGAATTAATATTTTTATTCATATCAAACGTAATGTGCGTTGAAAACTTTTAGTTTCTAATATATATGTATACACCGAAAATTATATAGCTAATTCTCGGGCCTTAGCTAGTGAGATTTTTATTTGGTTGTACAGGGGAGCCAGGTTTAGCTTTTGTTTGTGGTTTATATTTTGAGGTTATTGGATAAATAAAAGTATCATTTATCTAAAAAAAGAAAAAGTTAAATAATATAAAAATATGTACATAAGTTCGAGGATATACATCTAACAGAATACACGTTTTTTTCTTAATTAATTAACATAAAACTTAATAAATTAAATAAACTAACCAAAAACATTCAATTACAGCTAAGTAGTAACTCGAAACTAATGTGATAAATGCTCTACCTTAATTGTTGAGTTAAATTAATCATTAAAATATCTATGGACTAAAATAAAAAGAAAAAAAACCCTTCAATTTGATTGAAAAAAAAGGAAATTCAATAAAAAAAACTTTCCTAATAAGAAACGAAATGATTTTTCATCAAACCATCGCCTGTTTTGTTTTTCAGACAATTCAACGCACTAAATTCAAAAACTCTAATAAGCGCAATCCAAAACCAATTGGGCTGTTTGAAAAACGGGGTAATTTTTCGTATAAAGGCGCGAAGGAAATGAAAAGATGAATAATTTACATTTTTTCGTTGTGTACAAATTACGTATAAAAGAAAGTCCAAAGACTCAAATAAAGAATACAGTATTTTTTTCTCTCTCTCTCTCTTTCTTGCTTTTACCCTAAAAAGGGCATTGCTATGCTTCTTAAGAGACCCTCCTCTTGAGCAGCCTCTTCCAAGGAAGGAGACTTCTGCAACATTGATCTTCTGTTTGGAAAACTTGTTTTTTTTTTCTTACAAATTTTATAATTATTCTTCAATTCTTTGATTCAAAGGAAGCACTTTTGTTTCGCATTTATATAAATTATTACTACCATATCTTGTTTGGAAGATACAACTGCAATGGCAACAAGTTTTGATTCTGCAGTTTCAAGTCTTCTGTGTGCCGAAGACAACTTCAGCATTTTCGGTGATACCGATGATTACTTTGGCGGGGTGGGAGAGTTTGGGGAAACAACATGGAATCATAGATTTTATCCAAAATTCAATCAAAACCGAGTCTTTAATGGGGTTGGTGAAAATGGGTTGCCGTTACAGAGCGACGAATGTGTGGCTTTAATGGTCGAGAAAGAACAGCAACATCTGCCCAATGC
Organism: Hibiscus mutabilis; assembly: GCA_019671005.1. NCBI lineage: Eukaryota > Viridiplantae > Streptophyta > Magnoliopsida > Malvales > Malvaceae > Hibiscus > Hibiscus mutabilis. The sequence continues at coordinate 5,862,260 of CM033745.1, forward strand.
CGATTACTTGAAGAGTCTACAAACTGGCGATTTAGACCCGGCGGCTAGAAAAGAAGCTGTTGATTTTATTGGGAAGGTGGGTTTTTTAGTTCAGAAATGAATCACCACTTAGATCAATGACTGTCTCTGTATTTTTGCTGATAATGTTCCGTCAACAGGTTCACGCCCATTTCAGTTTTGGACCGTTGTGCGAGTATTTAGCAATAAACTACTTGGACAGGTTTCTCTCTGCTTATGAATTGCCCGTAAGCTCAAAAAACTAATCTTGTTCAAAATTTTGGACTTACCCTTTATCTAAAACTCCATTAATTTAATTGTATCGAATCTCTAATCATGCAGAAGGGGAAAGCTTGGACGATGCAATTACTAGCTGTGGCATGTCTATCTCTTGCAGCCAAAATGGATGAGACTGAAATTCCATTGCTCTTAGATTTGCAGGTTGAAAAATCAATCAATAGTTTTCGTTTTCTCGGCCTTGTAAATTCGATTAATGGTTTTTGATTGTTAATAACAGGTTGGTGAATCTAAATTTGTTTTCGAGGCTAGAACTATACAGAGAATGGAGCTTTTAGTGTTGAGCACATTGCATTGGAGAATGCAAGCAATCACCCCATTCTCCTACATAGACTGTTTCCTTTACAAGCTCAATGATGGTAAAATCCCACCAAGGAGTTCAGTATTGAGATCAATCCAACTCATCTCAAGCACAATAAAAGGTGCCCTACTTTCACTTTGACAAAATGTACTATTTTTTGCAATAATTTTGAGAGGGAAACTGATGGGGGTTGGTGGGTGGGATTGAGTGCAGGGATTGACTTGTTGGAATTCAAGCCTTCTGAGATTGCAGCAGCAGTGGCCGTATCTGTTGCTGTAGAAACTACGACAGTGGACACTGAGAAAGCAATGTCTTTTCTCACTCAACATGTACAAAAGGTAAAACAACTGTTTGTGTGGTCCAAAATCCAAACTTTAGATTGGTTATTAATGGATTTTTATTTGCAGGAAAGAGTGATGAAGTGTGTGGGACTGATGTCATTGGTTGGTCCATCCGTGCCACATAGTCCGATCGGGGTGTTGGATGCCGCTTGCTTGAGCTATAAAAGCGATGAAACAACATCCGGGTCGTATGCAAACTCTTCGGACGCACATTGTAGTCCCGGTACCAAAAGGAGAAAGCTAGACAGAATGGAGATGTAAAACCTCAGTATATTCACAGAATAAACTATACTAAGTTTTGTTGTCATGGAGTGAGTATGGAGGGGGATTGATCAAATGCCATTTCATGCTCTTGGCATGAAGCAGCTGTTAAATATTAGACTTCTTAACAGCTAGTACTTGCAATGTTCTGCCTGTGAGATGTAATTCGGAAAAAAAAAGAAAATTAAATACATTTTGATTGGTACGATTTTGCAATTTATTTATTATATATGGGAAAATATATGATTTAGGAGTTTAGGTTTAGAATTTAATGTAGGGTTTAGTGTTAGGGTATAGGGTTTAGGTTTTAAAGTAATATGGTAGAGATTTAGGTTTTTACTTATAATCTTTAAAATTTAAATTTAAATTACAGTCCTTAAATTTTAAGCACATAAACTTAAATTTTAAATTTTAAATTAAATCTCTAACTTTAAAATTAAAGTGCTTTAAAAATAAAATATTTTTACCGTCAAAGAATGTTCTAATTACCCTATATATATAAAAAATTGCAATTATGGTATTCGGCCTCGATGTATTGAGCCTAAATTTTAATAACCGAAAAGGAAAAGAAACTAAAATATAGTAAGATGAGGTATTGGGCTTCCACGTGAATCCATACATATCAAAATGTAAAGCAATCAATTATTGGTCCCGAAATTGAAATAATGTTGCACAAAGTTCGTGTACTTCTGTTAAATATAGGGCCGTGTAAAATGATCCATAGCGGTGTCGAAATCAAATCCAATAATGTTACAAGCCCTTTGTTTATAGAACTCACTTTTCCTCGGGAAACAGCGAGTGTGAGCTTTAAGCCCAGGGGTATGGTCTAAATCTATTAACAGCCTTTGGTCCAAATTCAAGTGTTTAAAAAGTACTTAAACATAGTCAGCAATCGAATCATTATAGATTTTTTTTAAAAAATTTACGTGTATAGTTTTTGATTGAGCTGTCCATAGCCGTAGTTTATTTGTACATGGACACTCTAGATGTTTTTTTTATTAGTTGGAATACAAAGAGCAAAAGTTCATTTAAATATTTTTAAGATTATATTTGTTCATACATATTTTTAATTATTTGACAATGTACATAAACTTTGCAAATAAAACGATTTGAACTTGGGTCTCCTAGGATAAATATCATCCGTTTTTTCACTGAGACTACTTGTTGGGTTTAATATTGTTATATGTAAAAGTATTCACATATTTTTAATTATTATATAATCAAATATAAATGAAAGCTTAAAATAACACTTAAAAAGTCTTCTTTTTCAGTATTTCAAAATAATAGCTTCAAATACAAATAAATCTGAAATTTTCATAATTTAATTAAAATATGTGAAACTTTGTAATTTATTTTTTAAAATTATAATTTTATTAAATCTTTTTAAAACCATAAAATTTCTTTGAACTTTTAAAATTTTAAAAATTCCCCCAAAAAAATTATTTGGCAATAGCATCAATTATAACCAACTCAGACAATACCTTAGATAATAAAACATATATTACAATTTTAAGTATTTGAAATTATTAGTTTTCAATTAATTGAATTTTTTTTCATCAGCTTATCGAGTAAGACATTAGATACTAATAATTTATATGTAATGAATTAATAAAAGCATATATATTAGCAATTTATATGTAACAAAGTAATAAAAAAAACATTCGTTCAAATCACGTATTCATCTATAAATGTCTAGCTTCTTAGTTTTTTTTTTTTCTCGTGACGATAACACGAAATCACACACACACACAAAACCTATTAGTAAGCAAACTTTGCTTCCATTCTCCAATAAAAAATAATTGAATTTGTACATGTGAGTACAGTTGTTGATCTTGGTAAACAAGTTGAGGAGACTGAATTAAAATTTTTAGAAGCATGAATTATTTTTTTTAAAATGTTTAATTTAAAATTTGAAAATCTATTAAATTTTTTAAATTTAATGAGAAAATTTTAAAATTTTAAAAAATGGCTTAATTAAAAATTTTAATTTTAAAACATTTGAAAGAATTAACATACAATTTTTTCAAAAAATTAATAGACCGAAAGTCAATTGCCCAAAAATTTGAGGGGTGCCCGGCCCATTTGACCCTTACCATGATCCGTCTCTGTGCGAGTATTAAGTGATCAGAGTTTAAAGCAATATTGGGGGACAAAAAAGGAAGGGACATTAACTCCCCACTCCCCTTATTTCTATTTTTTTCGAAAAATTATTTTAAAAAATTCTTTTGAATTATTTTTCTGTATTGAAACTGTTTTCAGCGATGACATTTATATTATCGATTGGTTCTTAATTTTTATGTTAATTGTATATAAATAAGATTATTTTTTAATAAAAAATAATTTATTTTTTATTAGTTTTGTTTTTTTGTTTTGCTTTGTCCGCGTCAGTCCACATTTTTTTTTTTGCTTTTTTCGTTTATTTGTATTATAATGTATTTGTCTGTATTTTTATAGGTTTTCATTCTTTGTGACAGTATTATTTGCTATTATAGTAATTTAATATTTAGATAACAAAAATTATCAAGCATTTTTAATTACAAAATAATCAACAATATGATATTTTTCTGATTCTTTTATGGTAATTTGACGATGTGCCAATAACTCGCAACATAAAATATTTGATTTATAAATTTTTTTGGTCAAAGTATATCGTTACTAGATTTGATTATACAAATTTTTCTATAAAATGATTATTTTTGTTTCTCATTTCTTTTATATTCTTTAAAGTTTACTATATTTATTTTCATATTAAATTTTTAATAATTATAATTTAATCTTTTTATAATCATTTTTACTTTAAATATAATTTAGTATATTTTTCTTATTAAAAAATATAAAGAAGCAAATAGTAAATACAGAAATCACAATATCACCATAATCGAAAAATTAGTAATCACCATAAAAACTACAGAACAAAACTCAAAACGAATTTAAAAGAGGAAAAAAAGAGAGAAAATTAGCAGTTAAAGGTTAAAAAACGCGCCAGAAAGAGCACGCCACCGCTTGCTGAGATGTTTTCCAACAACTTCAATCCACCCTGATTTAACTTTTTGTAAGTTGAAAATTACTACTTGGTTGCAATCTTCTTTGGTTAAGTAATAATATTGAAAAAAAAAATAATCGATAAAATAAAGTATGTCAGAAATTATTTACTGAATTAGGAATGTTGTCATAGTATCAAAGAAAGTCTACATAATTACATATTGGCTTTAGAGAAAATTAGTAGCACCGAAGTTTGACTTCACGCGTAAAAATATATTACTTTACCGAATATTATTTTCAGACAACATTATTTAAGCAATTTACTCTCAAAATTAATGAATAAAATATTTAATATTTTATTAAAATTATGATTTAAAATTTAAGTATACAAATAAAAATTAAATTTTTTTATATCTTTAAACATAAGTATTTAACATTTTAATATCTCACAGATATTATATTGATAATATTACATATTTGAAAATCTTAAACCAATCCTAAGCCACATCTACTGCGTACATTTCAACCCCCACACCTCCGAAATCTGGCCGTAGAGCCGACTGTCACTCTGTCGCTGGCCTGCATGTTAGGCCATTTAAGTAATACTTAATACTTTACTTTACCGACAAGATTGATTCAAATAATAAATAGCTTAATATTTTTTAAATAAGATTTAAATTTGAGATTTTTTATGTAAAAAGTCTACGCCGTAAGATTCACACACTAAAATTAAATGTACAACACAAATTTATTTAAATTAATTAAAATAAAATCCTTAAAAATCAAAAGTGCAAAAAAATACTAATTACTTTACTTTGACCCAACAAATAAAACAGTCTTAAAAGGAAATAAGAAATAATAATCTTTTCTCTTCCTTCCTTGTCATAAAAGCACGAGCCGAAGCGTGCACAAATGCATGCGCTCTTTAATAAAACCCCGACGCTGATGCTGATGCAACGTTTTTATTTATTTTTTCATTTTTTAAATTAGAAAAAATGAATTATAAAAAAGAATTAAATTGATCACACATCCATAAATTATAATCTTCATTTTAAATAGCCTTTAAACTTTTTATTATTCTAGTTTCACCCCAAATTATAACTTTTATTTTAAATTAATTTTTAAACTTTTGAATGTTTTAGTTTCATCACAATATATATCTCTCATTCTAATTAGGTCCCCAAACTTTTAAGCGTTCCAAGTTCATCATCAAAATTATCGTTATGTCACATCATATTTATTACATAATACACATTAGTGTTTGTGTTGACAATTATTATTTTTATAACAATTTAATTAACATTAGATATGATTAACATATTCTGATAACTTGATGATAAAATATGAATATTTAAAAGTTTTGGGGACCAATTTAGAATGAATGTCATAGTTTGGGGATAAAACCAGAATGTTCTAAAGTTTTGATACTAATTTAAAATGAGAGTCATAATTTACGGATAAAATTTAATGTTTAAAAGTTTAAGAATCAATTTAAAATAAAAATTATATCTTAAAGACTCGTTGTGCAAATTAACTCTAAAAAATTATAACAACTTGCACTAATTTCTGTATTAGCCTTTTTAGTGAGAAAAATAATGAACAAAAAACTCTGCCCTTAATCATGTCTATTTTTATGCATCATACTAAAAATATTAAATAAAATAATTTCTTAATTATAACTTTAAATTCTACAGCTTAAATTCTAAATCATACACCTTAAAAATATATTATAATCTTAATTTCTTAAACCCTAATTACGATCCTTAACTTTAAACCATAAATTTACATCAAAATAAGCATTGTTTAAGGTAAACGATTTCCTTAAAAAAATAATTAAGTGAGCAGGAGTTGGGAAAAAGATAAAACGGCGTGGAGAGGAGACTTCCTTTTCTTACAAGGGGAAAAAGTCTCCTGTTTCCTCACTGTACTAAAGATTTTGGTGTCGGATTGCAAGATTTTCGTTCCGCTTTTCCCTCTAAAGTCTTCTAATATATGTGTACTTTAATCTCTCGAGGCTAAACTTAAATTTAAGTTTCCCTAATCTCTATTATTTGGATGAAATGACTTCTTAAACCTTTCTATTTTAAGTAACATCCATTTATTCATCTTTCCTCTTTGTTTCCGCGGTAGTTCTACTACGCAGCACCTTAACATAAAGCTAATTTGCGACAAATTTTAACTTAAAAGATTAGTATTTTGTTCATCCTAAAAAGATATACAATCCTTAATATTTTAGTTATAACTAAGAATGCTATATGAGTAATTTTTAGGCATCAAATTAGAATAGTTATGCAATTTACATAATTTGTTGTGTAGAATATAATATTTTTTATTTTAACTTAAAATGTTACTCAATTTACTTTTTAAAAAATTACGCATTTGATAAGTTTTCGGTTATAAATGAGTTTTACTATTTTTAGCCTTATATTAATCGATTATATTCTAGACTCATCCTTGTTTCCGACCATCAATGAATTCAAATATTGTGGGCAGCTGAGTTTGGTCCATGTTTTAACTCTTGATTGGGAAAAGTTCAATGTATTTATAACTAAGCCACGGACTAAGCAAATAGTTTGACTAAACACGTAAAAAATAAATCAATTTCATATTCATGAAAAAGAAATCAGACAACATTACATATTTTCAGTGTTTACAAAGAGAATGTGCTTCAATTAAACAAAATTAACCTTTCTTGAAGCCACTAATTGATTATCCGATTCAAGCCACTTGTAAAAATAATATTGTTTCTCTAAGAGTAAATTTTTTAAAATCTATAATCTCTTAAATTTGTTGATATATAATTTTTATATTAATGTTGTTTTTTAAAGAAAACCAATTAATTTCCTGATGCTCTTTTGTATGTATGTTCAAACTTTAATTTTAACTTAAATAACAGACCGAATTAAAGTTTTTTTTTTGTTAATCGACCATATAATTTTAGGTATGATGGGCTAACGGTTAAGATTTTTTTTAAAACTCGGATATCAGTTAATTCAGTTCGAAATTGACTAACTAATTGAATTAACTGAAATTATTATATTATATTATATTATGGTCACATAACTTTTAAAAGTTATAAAATGATCATTAAATTTTGGAATTATTAGAAAATCATCATTAAACTTTATAAAATTAGCACAAAATGGTCATTAAATTTATTGAATTATTAAATGGCCATTGGACATTTCAAAGATTATCAACTATCTATAACGCGCAATGACCATTTTGTAATAGTTCGATAAGTTTAATGATTGTTTTATAACTTTTAAAAGTTCATTGGCTAAAAAGATCATTTTAGTTAGTTTAGTGACCATTTGTGTATTTTATCCAAAAATTTATAACAAATTCAGGTTAATTCGAAAATAAACCAAACTGAGCGATTGACGGTTAAAGAAAAAAAATCGATTAGTAGATTTTATCTAGTTCAATTAGCGGTTAAAAAAATCGATTCATAAATTTCAATTAGTTCAACTCGGTCGGTTAACCGAATCGACCGATTGAACCCTTACTCTTTTAGAACTCATTTTTCCTTTCAATTTTCAATCCTAGTAATGATTCCAGAATTCACCGTAACATCAGTTGAAAAAGAAAGAAAGCGAGATTCCAATTTACCATCATAGATTAAGTTGCTCCACTATTGAAAAACCTTTACAATTATGCATGCATGTTTCTTTTTAACTTAAGATTAATCAGACTCCTTTTAATTCTTTAATAGTAAATACATAAATTTATATAAATTTGTTATAAAAATAATTATTCATAGTTTTCTCAAATGTTTTCGAGGAAATTGAAGAATAAAATTATTTTGATATAGATTATTATTAGATACAACGATAACACCGAAGAGCATCTAAGTGCACTGTTTTTGTGAATAGGACCGCCTAAAAACCCTGCTGCATTTTTAATCTTCTCTCAACCATAATCGTTTTTTTTTTTAATCAGCAACGATTTTAGTAGGAATGAGTAAAATCCGACTAAAAAAAATTAGGTTTTTCGTCTCGACTCGAAATTGTATAAACTCGATTCGACTCGAAAAAATTTCAAATAAAATTTAAATTGTAAAGTGTGTAATCATTAATTTTGTCCGAGATGGACTCATTCTCATTTTCCTTTTGTTTTACAAATAACGGGCTTATATGGGCTATTGCTTAAGTTATATGTGGCTATTATTAAAACCCCAAAAAAAAAGATACTACTATTAGTATATGCCTTATTAGCTATATATAAGTGCGTGTTACTATTATATCCCATTGTTATCTTATTTGTTAGTAGTATTATAGTTTTATCTCATTATCTTCCATTGTTGTTAGTAGTACGATTATGGCTATAATACTATTGTTATTATCATTGTTATTACCATGTTATTATTACCACTATTATTATTATTTCCATTATTATTATTGTTATTGTTATTATTATTATAACCAAACTGAAAATAAAAAAAGGATTTTAAATAAATGAAATCTAAATGTTATAATAAAAGCCCAACAACTGAAATTAAATAACAGCCCAAGTTTATTAAAATAACAGTCAATTTACATTAAAAAAGAGTCCAGCGTTTTTTTAATTATATTTTGGCCCAATTAAGCCATGAGCTGGTAACCAAAAAACCCCAATGCATCTTCAATCTTTGCGCAGCTGAACCACATCCATCAGATATAATCTAGATTTGACAGTCCAAATCGCACAGATTAAAGGAAGCCCTAGATAGCCCATTGTTACCCCAGCGCCGCATTGGTTACAACTGTCAGATCGAAGTACATCGAATGGCCAGGATCACGTTTGTTTCGCACGTACGATCCACGCGCGGCCCTCTATATTCCCCACGCGCGCGTGAGCCACGCCGTTTCCTCAGCTCCCAAGCTGCGCCATCTCCTCAGTTCTCAAGCCGTGTCGCCTCAGCCACCGAGCCACGCCGTCTCCTCTAGTCCCTCTCAACAACCATGGTATATACAAACAAACCAACGAGAATGTCAGAGCAAAAATGCGCAACAAATATAGGATTTTCAGAGAATTAACCAACAAAAAAATTAGAGATACATGTGAATCAAAACAAAATAACGGGCAGCCAATAGGATTATTTCAGATTTGCATTTTTATTTTTGTAAATGCATGTAATTCAGGGTATATAGGCAAACTGACCTAAATCATTTGTAACAACAACAATCGGGGATTTCAAGAGCAATAGAGCAAAATGGCAAAAACCCTCAAGATTTGAGGTATACTTCCTCTTTCTTTTTCATCTCAAACATCATAAGCATATTAGAAATGGGTTAAGGTTTCGATTTGTTTACCTTCGGCGTGGGTCTCTCTCGGGCTGATATTCTTTTTCTTGTTGATAAGCCTTTCGACCTTTCGGGGTTTGAGCACGGTGAGATAAAGAGGGAGAAGATCGAAAGGGGAGGTGTTTAGGGTTTCTATTTTCTTTAAATCGAAAGGGTTTTTGTTAATTTTAAGGAGGGATGGCCCCGGTTTTGAGTTGGGAAATGAAAAATGGCTATTTTTTGGGGATTTTGATCTCGCCGACCACCTTTGAACGACGGCCGACGCGACGGTGCGGTGGCTATTTTCTAGAAATCATGGCGTTGGGTCGTCATAATTTGGATTCGTGATGAACCCAGATGAATTTGGAAGAGGGGGATGAGAGCTTGAGAGCTCTGGTTTATCTTTTTTGCCAAAAGAGGAAAAGGTTTATGAAAATGGGGTTTTATAGATTTTTAACGTTTTAAAAATAGTCCATTAGTCGTTTAAGGACCTCTGCGTTTTTAAAATGACGCCCGCAGTCCTTCCCCTTTTGAAATCACAACATTAGTCCTCTCGTGTAGTTTAATTACTCCCTTAAGCCATTTCATCTTTTTAATCTACTGCCCCAACCCTTGAAATTTTGAATCGATTTGTAATCATGTCCTAATTTCTTTTTAAATTTAGCCCATCTGTTTGTTTCTCTACAATTTGGTTCAATTTCTAATGTTCAACCCCTTATTTTCATGCATTGTTTTTTAGTTCATATATTGTTTATTTGTTTTTTTGTTGTTGTTCTTGTGGTTGTTCAAATATGTTGATATGGTAGTTGCTTTGCAATGTTGTTATTTAATGTTCACATGTTTTGTTTCCTTTAGCTTGTGATTCTTCTGTGACATATTTTTAATAATATATGTATAATATATAGTTTATTTTTCTAAAAAAAATATGCATAATGTTGCTACATAATTTATGGTTTTTAAGTACTACTTAATATAGCCCTTCAATAGTTTTATAAAATGTTAAATGTATAGTTTACATTATATAATACATATAATTTCATAAAAATACAATATATAGTCTTTTAAATGTGTGACATATGTTTTTTATAAAATATATAAGATATAGTTTTAAATATATATAATATAAGTTTTTTTATAATACATGTATAGATTACTATGTTTCTTTAAATATATAATTTCATAAGGCTTATAGTATATATATAGCTTTTTTGTAAATATATAATATAGTTTTTTCAAATATATAATATATGTAATTTTACAAAATTATATATCATATATGGTTGTCTTAAAATAATATGTTTTTAACTATATGGTATAATTTTAATATAATGTGCTTTAATGTGTTTGGGCCTTTGTTTTGGGCCTTAGGTTCTTAGGCCTAGTTTTAGTAGTTTGGGCTTTAGGTTTGGGCCTAGTTTTATTGGTTAGGTTAAGCTTAGATTAGAATTAGATAAAATTAATTTAAATCGTGTGCTCGTTTCATATGGGCACAATATCTAAATTACTTTTTGGTTTAGTGTCTTTAGAGCCTTAGTTAGATTAGGGTTCGAATTAATTTAGTGAATTTAAATTTGCTCTTGGCTCATTTGGGTAAATATTAAATTCATTAAATTAATCGATAATTTCTTAATCACTTTTAGGATTAAAATAAATTTTGAAGTTTAGGTCGACGTTAAAGCCGATCCTCATAATTTGTTAGGGTTTAGTTATTTAGGGTTAATTAATTTAGGATTAAATGTTAGAATCACTTAGCTAGTAATTAGATAATCATTTGGGCTTTTCATAATTTGGGCCTCCATAGGCTAGGTTTTGTAGTGGACCTTGAGTGTTTATCTTTATGTTCTTGTTTGCCATCCTTTAATTGTCGCTCATGTGACTTTAAATGTCTTAATTTTATTTTGATTATTTTACATCGTAAAAAAGGGAGATATTCATTAATTTTGATATTTGTGTCATAATAGTCCGAGCTTAAAGGATGTTGACCAAATATTTGAATTAATCCTTACCGACTCAAGGTAGAATTAAAACTCGACAAAGTCATTACATCATTCTTTAACTGCTTACACCATGCATAAAAGTGATGTGCGGGATTCGAACCATAAACTAACATGGTAGTCAGGCTTATATGATGTCGGTTTAGTCTATGGTCCGATGTATCGTCAACCTTACTAATTAAATGTCCAATTAATTTGAATCCACCAATTTGATAAAGCTCGTTCAATTAAGGTTGCTTTTCAATTAAGGTCACCGAATTAAATTCCTTTCAAATTCCGACAATTTCCTTCGATTGAAAGCAACAAATATTTTGGTACCGATTTCCGGGCGTGATGGAGGTGCTAATCCTTCCTCACACGTAACTAACTCCTGAACCCTTTCAAAACGAATCTCTGGTTTTGTGGTATCCGGCCTACCTTATTCAAGTGGTTGGTGGCGACTCCAAGTTTTTATCGATTTTCAAAGGAAAAAAGAATTTTCAAAAGAAATCCCTTTAAAAGAATATTTCAAAGAAAGAAAAAACGTCACTACAAAGTGAAAATTCGAATAACTCAAAATTTGTAGTAACTAGTGGATTGATTTTTAAATTTGAGTCTAGTCCCTCAATTTTCCTAATATATATATCGATATAAAAAATATATAAGAAATATATGCCACATATGAAGAAATATACACATATCTTATAAGATTAGAAAAATTCGTTTAAATTAGAATCAAATTATATTATAACATGATAAATAATTAAATTTGTATAGGAACTCGGAAACTCAACTCGAATAAAAAAATATCAAATAAAGTTTGAGTTGTAAAATATGACACGTCAACTCGAATAACTCGAAATTTTTTGACTCAACTCAATCGAACGCTCACCCCTAGATACCAGTCTTTGTATTGGTTGTCGACTGCCCGTAATTCATATTTCATTTGTTTTCGTTTATTTGTCTTATTTTTTCTTTCTTCGCACATTTTGTTGCGCTTTCCTCTGCCTCTATGGCATGTTTGGTGTTCGCGGTTAACCAAAATACTATAACGGTTAACCTATAAGTTATATTTTTTAATGAAAAAAGTTTAATGTTCTTAGTGCAATTAGAGGGAAAATGCATAGAGAATGTACCTAATAATGCATAGAAAAAGTTATATGTTCTTAGTGCCATGAACACTTCTTTCTCTATTTTTGTGGCATGTCTTTGCCTCTATGGCACGCTTATGTGGTTACTTTTGCAGGTTTTTGGTATTCATACGATGATCTTCATATCAATTATCTCTGATTCGTATTTGTCGGTGGCCACGTAGAGTTTGATTCCCTTTTGGGTTGTTTGTTGATGTAATCTATAACGAATCGTCAATTTGAGAACATGCGTGAAAGGTTGTTGCCGATTTTGAAAAAAATTTTAGTTCGTGTTTTGACAACCCCTATGGACCTTTCCTACAATGAACCGTAAAGATTTTTTTCTAGTACAAAAAAAAAGCGTATGACTTAACTTGTGCAGCGCTTATTTTTTTTAAACTTATGATTTTTTTTATTATTTTAGATGTTCTAAAACCTATATTTATGTTTTAGTTTTATTTTATTTATTAATAAAGCTATAACAGTGAAATGATTTCTTATTTTAATTCCTATGAAAGTTAAAAGTTAAATTAAATTAAAAATGTTAATATTTTCCCTTTGTTAATGACAATGGCTTACTTGATTGGACATAACCTCAATTATAACCAAGTGTTGAAGCAATTTGATTGGGGTACCCACTCACAATGCAACTTAACCTCCCCAAAAGAAAACTAAAAACTAAAACCCAACTCATATCCACCCAAAAAGCATGGGTCATGTTATTCACTAGGGGCACCATCCATCTCATGATTCCTAATTTCTTCATTAGTTTCTAAATCAATAGCCCATTATCATAATTACTTTACTGTTAATTTTGACCTTATTTACTGCAGCCATGATGTTAGAATTTGTATTTAACATTTTAATTTTGATTGCCCCAATTTTAGTCAAATCAGTTAATTTTGGATATAAACCTTCTGTTTAGAATTAATGCTTTTTGTTAAATTTAAAATATTTAAAAATAATATAACCTCTTTTACTTTAGGTGCTTAGGGATTTTGAAAGATTAAATAATTTATAGAACTGAAAGGGTAATCGCTACTTTATTTACGTCGAGGAGCAAATAAAACGAGAACCTCTCAATGTGGATCCAAAAAATCCCAAATATGATATACAAGTGATACTCGTCGACTTCTCGACAAACAATTAACTAGTTTAACCACTTCCTTATTATTGGTCTCCACCATTACTCGGTTGAACCCCAAAGACCGTACATAACATAAAACTTCAACTGCTTCCCAAAGTTTGGTTTTATACTCTTCGCAAATCCCCTAATTCGTTATCATTTTCATTACAGAAAACTCCACCACACGTCTCTACAGGACGAGTCTCGTCCGAATTGAGTTTAATCCAACCTTAGTTATTGCGACTTTGACATTGGCTTTTAGAGACATTGTGACTTGCTTTAATCTCTATAATTATATATAACCTTTAAAGAAAACCCATTATCTCAAATTTTGTCAAAACATTATATTATTCGCATTTCAACGATGATTTTCTGCCCTTGTATTTATATCTTAAATTATAATTTCTAACACACTAACAGGTTATACTATATATATTTCAATATATTCATTTGTGTTGCATCTGCATTTTAATTTTATTTGGTTCAGTAGTGACATTACAAGATTATCATTTCCACCAACAATTTCTAGGCCGGCTGACAAGGGAAACAGAGTGAGCGACCTCGCTCAGGGCCCCCAATCAGTCTAGGGCTCTTAAAAAATAATTATTTTAATTTTATTTTTTTAATTTATTAAATAAATAAATTAATTAATCTAACAATAAAAATAATTGCCAACAATCAACTGGTCTAGTGAGATGAGGCACCACATCCCTTAAGCAAGGTCAGAGGTTTGAATCATGATATTGTGAATGAAGCAGATAGGGTTGGCAGGGTAGCCCTCATAATGGTCTCTATAATATCCGATCTAAATTAATCAACCATTAGGTTGGTACTTGATACCGATAGTTAAACAAAATAAAAAATAATTATCTATCCTAACATTTAATTATCCTTTTTAAATCTGAATTTTTTTTCTAAAATTTAAGTATCTATCTACTCTTCTTTAATGCAATATTCTTCAAATTTTTTGTACTTATTGTCAAAATCAAGCTTCATATCACACTCATTTCCCCACAATTCAACTACTTTAAAATTTCTTAACAAAACAATGCAAATAATATATTTGTCAAAGTTTAATCATGTTTTTATGATTTATTAATAAAATATTAAATTAATTGTTCAAAATAATAAAATATGCTTTCGTTCTATAAAAGCTCGTTTTTAAATTTTCGCATAAGGCCTCAAAAATATTCAAGACGGCCCTAATTAATTGCTAAATTGTAAGTTCTAAATTTATTAAGAATAAATTTCTCATTTTCTCTCCTTTCAACAAAATTTATGGTTTCTGAAAAAACAAAAGTTGTTAGGTGCAAGGCATGGGGGATTGTTTTCTAACTTTTTTCTAAGCTCGGGTGTTTGTTGGAGAATCCATAAGTTACAATCAAATGGTTCCATATTCTAACTATCCCCACCACTAATATTTAAATACCATACGGCCCTTAAACATGTTTTAGTGGCATAAAACATGGAGACTTATTTAAGTTTGCTTATTACCAAACAAAAATTACACCATCCATTGTTATTATTGCATATGATATTGTTGGGACGTGTAGTCACATATTTTTAATATATAATTGTTATAGACAATAAAAATAAACATGAATCATACTTTTATTAGAAAAGTATTTTACGATTAATTTTCATAAGCAATTAACTGTTCAAGTTGGAGTTTTTCAAACTTTGGATAATCAAAATTTGTGTATTATGTACTTAGGATTAAAAGTAGTGACGGAACTTAATATTATTTATTAAAGAATTTATTTAAAAAATAAATTTAGAGAGGTAAATAATGATTTATATATTTTATTTGAAGATTAAAAAATAACTTTAAAATAATATTTTTAGAAAAAAACTTCAATACATAAAGTTTACGCGGTCCTTTTAATTTTAAGGGTTAGTATTATAGTTTAGGGTTTAAATGTTATGGTTCAGGGTTTAGAATTTAAAGTCAGTGTTTAGAATTTAGAATTTAAAGTTTAGGATATTAGGGTTAAGAATTTAAGATTTATATTTTATAAGGCAAAAATATAAGCATGTGTAAAATAAATTTTATCCATATTTTTATGAGACTATAATTTCACTAATCCTTTTTAACTCCGTCACCGGTCGGAAGTATGTTTTATAAAATGAAACATATTCGTCAACTCATAACATCCATGTAAGATGGATGGTAATACACATATATAGTGGAACTTATGTGATGGTGCGTTACACTACATTTGTTTTTACTTCGTGGGTAAGCTAATGTGCCATATGCACTTTTATTCTGTATCACTAATGAAGTTAGAGAAAGAAAACTTGAGTTACAGTGGTCAATCCACAACCACCACAATCATTACATCTCTCGAGGCATTTATTTGATAATTCATATATTATTTTATTTCGAAAAATATAAGTGGTAAAAGTTTCAATATTATGACGATAATGATGAGACCAAGCTATTATTTAATTTAATAAAAATAAAATTATTATTGGAAAAAGAAATCCAAAACTTATGAGGCGTGCTAAGCTTAAAAAGTATATTACAATGTAAATGAATATATCATTTCACATATCGTTTGTTTATGTTCGTTTATTAAGTTAAATAAATATGTATAAATAATTTTTTATATTTGTTTAATAAGCGAACTAATATGAATAGAGGTGTGTTCGATTCCTTTATGTTCACGAAGAAACTCGTTTATATACTCGTTTATAAGTTCATTTAGAGGCTTGTGGATGTATCTAAATACTACTTATTGTTGTTACTAAGGACAATATAAATTTATGTTAGAATACAAGTTTTATTTTGTTACTTTTGTTTTATTTATTTATTATTAATTTAGTTAATATTTCTGAAGATGTAAACGAATACGTTCGGGAACAGTTAAAGAACACGTTCGCAACCGCGAACACCTTTAAAAATAAATAAACGAACATAAACACAATATTAAAAATTTAAACAAATACAAACCGAATATGAACACCTTTAAAAATAAACAAACAAATATAAATATAATTTTATTCGTTCAAATTCGATTTATTTATACCCCTAATAAGAAGAGATGAAAAAATAAGACCTGAAACTCGAACCGATCATAATAAAGCCACCCGAGAGGGCCTGAACACCAAACGTACCAAACTGTGCCTTTCATCATTTCTTCACCAATTCCTGCCCAAAGCTTTAAGGCCCGTTCAGTAAAAAATTTCAAACGCTCAGGAAAGGCTAATGCCCATTTGAGGGCAAAAGTTAGAAAATACAGCAATGACGAAATGTCTGTTTGAAGACTAAATTCGATTAGACTAAAAAGACAAACTCTTATTTGGTGCCTTGTTCAGCGCTATTTTAGTATTAAAGATTCCAACGCCCGTTCAACAAACAATGCCGAACAAAACCTTAATCAGGCTTTTTATTTCTTTTATTTTTTTGGGTATAGCAGGGATATTTTCGTCAACTTATTCCCTATTTAATCCACATGTATATGTTATCAGGATCCGTGTCCCTTTGACCGTAAGCTAAATTATCTCTGTTCCGAAAATAAAAAAGAAACATTTCAGACTTCAAAAACATCCCTTTCTCTATCTGCTGCTTAAGGATTGTTGGAGCAATTATGTGTTTCTTTTGATCGAGATTTCTGGGTTTCTTATCCTTTCTTCTTTCCTGTAAGTTGTCAGCTTCTTTGATCCTTTTCACTTCCACATTTGATTTACTTTGTTCTGTTGCTGTGATTTTTAGCTTATTATCTTTAGTGTTCATCCCTCTTTGTTTATTATCTTTAGTGGCTATTTGCAGTGAAGAAGTAGCAACATGCGTTGGTGTCTGAGTCTTTCAGTTGACGTGTTTCGAAAAGTCATCTCCTTGAACTTGTATTGTAGAGTGATTCTGTAATTCCATAATCCAGCGTCTTCAAGATCCACCTTTTTTTTGTTTTTGTTTTAGTTAGTGTTAGTATTCTATCCTCCATGGGATATACTTTCTTCATCGTCATTCCATGTTATGTCCGCCAGATTAGCTGAAAAATCTTCAAACACATCGCTCAAATTTCTGACGCAGCAACTATCATTTCATAGTAGTAGTAGTAGTTCAGTTTTCTTGTTCTAGAATACAGATCTTGGGGTTTTGAATATTTATCGTGCCTGGAAGACACTCTCTTTTGGTGCTATATTGAAGGGTTAGGACGTAGTTATGGTGTGCCAAGCAGCGAGCCAAACAAGATTCCGAGCGTTGAAGTATGAGAATGGTATTGCAGGGAGTGCCACCATTGTAGTTAGAGTCATAGCATGCTTTCAACCCCTTCAGGATTGCCAGGTTTTTTCTCCCTTATTCCCACACCCCAAAGAATTTATGAAAGAATTAGATACCTTTTGTTTGGTTATGTTTACATTTCATTGGTTCATATTTGTTTTCTTTAACATATGAGATTCCTTGTTGTATTATTATATTTTGTTATTGATAATTGGTGAGAAAGTTTATGCCAACTCTTTATTGAATTCATTTTTTTTTTCAGGCTGAATATTTCCGTCATTTGCTTAAGCCGGTTACGTAGGTTGCTTTTTACATTTTCGCGTTCAAGTTAAGCTGGGATTTTTAGTTTTATTTTCCCCCTTTGTTTTTGAGAGAAACTGCTAGTAAACTGCCATTTCTACTGCTACAACGTTCGATTTCTGGTATGTAGTAATACTTATACTGCTTGGTTTTATTGAAAATCTTTTTTTTTGTCTTTGGAATATCCTTTTTAGGTTCACTCTGTGTTGTTCTGTAGGTGATTGTTCTTGTTGAATGGGAGAAGGCTGTGGTTCCGGGTTTCCTCAGCAGCAATTTGATCGACAATCGCCCAACTTGAACTCTTTGCCTGCTCCACCTCCTTTTGGACTGCAAAGTAGTAGCCCTCCATTCATGAACCTTGGCACTAATATGGTGTCCACTACTGGGGTTTCGCCGGTTCATGCGAATCTGGAATTACCTTGCTTGCGGGTTAGCCAAGTTAATGAACCTCGTGGCTGGTTTTACTGTTTACCCCGCTTTCGACAGGTCTTTGCACCTCCTTCGAACTCTTTCTTGAAAGAGCGACCCCCGACTACCCAGTATGAAAATGTAAAGGAAGTGATATCCCCAAGGCAGGGTGTGGGGTTGCTGAGAAGAGATTCCTTGTTTTTGATCAGTCCGGTGATCAAACTACCCTGATTTTTAGTTCTGCTTCTGGGACTCCTACCAAGTGCCTGACTTCTTGGGGTCCAAAATCTCCTGTTGCTGGTAACTTTAACTGGGAAGATCCCACAGCTAAAGTAAACGAGAATATTCACTCTGGACCAATATCTAAAGATATTTTTGATGAGAGTGAGACTGACGTGCAAAGTGAAATGCACGAGAACACCGAAGAACTTAATGCTCTGCTTTACTCAGATGATGATAGTGAATATACTGAGGATGAAGAAGTTACTAGCACGGGTCATTCTCCTAGTACAATGACTGCTCAGGATGAGCAATTTGAGGGAAGCTGTGAAGAGGTTGCTAGCTGTACGAGGCTAACTAAGAAGCGAAAGCTACTGGATGGCAGTAACTATTACTCACCGTCTTTTACGGACACTGCTAATTTAGGGAATCCTAACCGATATTCAGAATGTGCAGATGATGCAGATTCCAGCTGTGCCAATGGCCAAAATTCTGGATCATGTGACAAGAATTCTTCTTCAGGCAACAAGAGGACGAGAAAGGATAAAATCCGTGAGACGGTGAGTGTTTTGCGAAGCATAATTCCTGGTGGGGAGGGAAAAGATGCAGTTGTGGTTCTTGATGAAGCTATCGACTACTTGAAATCCCTGACACACAAAGCCAAAACCATGGGACTTGGTACTCTATGAACTGCAGTACAAGTAGTATCAGTGGTAGCTTATGCTATTGTTAATGGAGCCATGTTAAATAATAACAATCGTTGCATGGAGTCACATATATAATGTGTAGTCTTCCAAAATTGAAGGAGTTGATTCCCTTCTCTTCATAAAGTCTTTCTTCTGTCAGTTGTGTTGGAAACCAGTAGAATTGGCATGAAATCTCTGTCAATTTTCTAAAGAAACCAAGGATGCAGCAGTGTACATTATGTCCCAATAAATTAAGGTGAATCATTAGTCAACATCTTGGGGCTTAGAGAAAGTAAAACTCACAGCTTGGATGTGTGAATGGGAAGACTGGTTATTCTAGAGGGGCCCTTCATAAAAGGGGGTGTCTCAACGCACGCTCAGTAGACTTTCTTCTTTTTTTGTATTCTTGTCAAGTTTTATGCTTGTGGGTTCCTCTTTCTTTTGATGCAGAAAATTGCACGAGCAAAGAGCCTTCTCCCATTTCCATCATATGCCATGCCACAATTTGATGAAGGGGGCCCAATATCTCACCATCAGATGCATTCCTTCTTTTTACATCATCACGGGGTCTTCTTGTTAAACTCGTGATCTTGTGGTGCTTTGATGGGGGTTGGCAAATTATATTAGTATGATGTGAGCATCCATGGCCGGCATGGGTGTTGATGTAATTTAGATGTACTTTGGTGTGTAATCTTTTGTCTTTATGCCCATGTATTTTTACCTCTCGTGCATGCATTTATGTATGAGACAGCGATGTCTTTTGCCCCCTCCCTATCTGAAATGGTGCAAACTGATGGTTTTCGGTGATGGGACCACTAAAGCTGCTGGCAACCATTATTTCTAGTTGATCATCCTTTGGTCATTGCCACATGGAAACTGAAAAAGGGGAAGAAAATAACAGTAACTTATTATTATTATTATATGCACAATTGTTTTAATTTTATGGTTTAAGAATTTTGTTTAGAGTTTAGTGTTTAGGAGTTCAAGAGTAGGAGTTTTAAATTTTGAGAATGTGGTTAGAATTTAGGTTTTAGGATTTATATGTTAAAATTTAAATTTTCAATCATATTATTCTAAATTTAAACCATAAATTTTGAATTCTAAATTTTAGTCAAAATTTAACCCTATTAAAATTTTTGTTAAATCAACTCTCTAAGTCTTAAAATTAAAACGAAATATTATTATTTTTATTCTATGTGCTTATTGTGGAAAAG
This sequence comes from Hibiscus mutabilis, assembly GCA_019671005.1. NCBI lineage: Eukaryota > Viridiplantae > Streptophyta > Magnoliopsida > Malvales > Malvaceae > Hibiscus > Hibiscus mutabilis. The sequence continues at coordinate 5,882,984 of CM033745.1, forward strand.
ATATTCACAATGTAATTTTAAAGATTTAAGATTTAGAGGTAAGAATTTAAAATAATTTATGTATTAAAATCTAAATACATAATCTTATTATAATAACTTTTAAATTATAAATTCTAAATTTTAATCGTAAACCTTAAATTTTAAACCCAAATTTCTTATCGTAAACTAAATTTCTGAACTATGAAATTAATATTTTTTCCACTTGTATATAGAATATTTTATCTATTATCATTATGATTATCAACTTAAAAGAAAGAAAACAAGAAATGGAGTTTCACCTAAAAAAAGATGGTCCCTCATCATGTCACGTCATATATATCATCACTTGTGCATTTCTCAAGTTATCATCAAATCGATTCTTCAAACCTTTGAATTATGCTTTGATCAATTGAATGATTATTTCGATATTTATATACTCCATTTAAAGAAGAAAACAAAACATTCTTCACTGTAAAAAAAGGGTTAAAAGCTGACAATCATAGCGGGAGTTTCTATGGGCTTTCCAAAGATTGGACCTTACTTGATGGGCTACGTTGCCCCTCTTATTTTGATTAAATTGATTTTTTTCTCTCCGAAAATTTTTGAGAATCGCTACACAGTACACAAACACGGATGAAGCAACGCATTTGATCATTTGTTTGCTTTGGTGTTTCAAGACCCATATCGTTGTCGAAATTCAAACCGACGAGAAATCAGTCTCGGGTTCTAAAAAATGATGGGATTTGTTTTCCGCTTTTGATCATCGCCGATTAACAGCTTCACTGCCGATCGGAGCTAGGGTTTTCGAATATCTTTCCAGTTTTCTTTGTTTGTTTTTAATCAAGAACCTCGATGGAGGAGTGGCCGTTCCATGACGGCAACGTGCACAATCTACTCGAGAACAGGCACACCGACATTGGCCACGTATTTCCTTTCTCTTTCTTCGCAACAATTTGTTGTTCTGGTTTGCAGTTCTGAGAAATAGCGGAATTGAAATATACATATTTTTTCATTTTATCTGATTTGTAATTGAGAATTCCAGTAAATGCTACTACGTGTTACGGGAATTTAATACACATATGTTTATTATTTAAATTTTGATCAAGAATCGAAGTGCATGACCCTAATGCCTAATGGTTTCTTTCTTTCTTGTTATTTCATTTCCCCCTGAATAATGCTGATAGTCAATTATTCAATCTTTATTAGTTTCTTGTAATCAATTGGTTAATCTTTATTAGTTTCTTGTAATCAATTAGTTAATCTTTATTAGTTTCTTATAATCAATTAGTTAATCTTTATTAGTTTCTTGTAATCAATTAGTTAATCTTTATTAGTTTCTTGTAATCAGTTAATTTTATATATATATATATATATTGTTGCAAAAAAACTTGATCAAGTTAGACTATGATTAAGTGCTTTTCTTTTGTTGACTTACAATGGTGACTGTACTTTATCTAAGAGATTTCTTTTTGGTATTTTTGTAGGATGTTAGTCGTAGTTTGCAGATGCATTCTTCTCTGGTTCGTAGGCTTTCAATGGAACAAGAATTGGAGGTTGTTTTAGTTTTTTATACTTTTTTTCTCACGGACTATTAGTGGTGTCATCTTACCATGTTTTCTGTTTGAGCAGGGACATCAGGGCTGTGTAAATGCTGTGGCTTGGAATTCAAACGGTTCACTTCTGATTTCTGGTTCTGATGATGAACGGGTATGAGACGTCTATATTTTTCTACGAGTGTAATAGGTAGCATGAAAGGGGACAAAATGTAATAATGGAAAATTTAACTGAACTATGGTGTTGGGGACTTGGGGCTTTGTGCTTATATGGTGCTGATTGTTTTTCAAGTTTGCCTTGTTTACATTTTAGTTTGGAAAGTGTTTTGAAGTCTTGAGTCTTCTAGTAATTCTTCTGAATCAGGATTGTTGGGTTGTGTATTCTGTTTAATGATGCATATAAATATATTTTATTTTGGAAAGTATTTGTGAAGGTTTTGAAATTACACTTTAGAACATATAAAACTTCCTCCTTCTCATCTAACAAATGTTTTTATGCTTTGTGGTATGGCATATAGTGTTGATTTATGGCCCTTTAGTTTTGTAATTTTTTTGAAACCTGTCATCTGTTGATAAAGGTTAAGGGTATTGGTTTTGTGAGAATATGTGAGATTTATTAATGAACTACTTTTTTGCAGATTAATATTTGGAGCTACTCTGGTCGAAAGCTTTTGCATTCTATAGAGACGGGACATTCTGCTAATATATTCTGTACAAAATTCATTCCTGAAACTTCTGATGAGCTTGTGGTCTCTGGAGCTGGAGATGCAGAGGTAATTCTTTTGTTATATGGGTAAACATGGTTCCTGTGGTGGATTCTTACCACATTGCTATTAGTTACAATTAGTAACTTGGATGTCTAATATTTTTGCAGGTTTGATTATTTAATTTGTCCTGCTTAAATGGGACAGGGCTCAATGACGGTGCTATTACTCCATCAGCACTCTATCGGTGTCACACAAGAAGAGTTAAAAAACTAGCGGTAAGATTTATTGCATAAATGACTGATAAATGGAATAATAATTTAACTGGCCAACAAACATGGGAAATGATAAATTGTCAACATTTTTTGTTCAGTTACATGGTCTGTACTTATTTCCCAATTCAGGTTGAAGTTGGAAACCCCAATATGGTATGGAGTGCAAGTGAAGATGGAACTCTGAGACAGCATGACTTTGGAGAGGCCACTTCTTGTCCTCCAGCTGGATCTTCTCAGCAAGAATGTCGCAATGTTCTAGTGAGACTCACATTTTCCTCTTATTCATTTCTAAGTTCTGGATACCTATATGAGAACTTTGTTGTTATAGTACTGCCTAGCAGCGTGGCATGTTGATTGTAAATATGATGCTATCTATGAAATACATGTTAGGGAGTTTCAATTTGTTGTCTTCACCAGGCTATAATTGTTGGTGTGGTTGTTATACTACTTTGGTTTCCTTCTCTATAGATTCTATGTAACAATGAAGACTTTTGTTTGATGTTGAACAGTATATCTATTCCTCCTGATTTTTTGCCAATCAAAATACTTGGTTGGTAGAAATTCATTTTTTTTTCTGTTTGTATTGGGGATGACAATGGAGCGGACAGGGCAGATGTTGTCAAATTCACCATTGATTGTTGGCACACTTTGTTCCATCACTTTCCCTGCTCCACTATGGATGTGTAATCCTGAAGACATCCATCCTGGCTCTGATTCACCCCCGCCTCTTTGGTTTTTTCTAGTTACTTATACAAGCATAATTCTTCAAAAAAAATATTTGTACATAAAAAATAAAAAATTTTCCACAATTATCTAAAGCATAAAATACAAAACTTAAAAGAATTCAGAACTTTTTATATAGCTGGTTTTTACATTTTTAATAGTTATGTCTGTACAAGGGTAAAATGGTAATTTCATATAAAGGGCGGGGTAGAGCAGGACAAGCAATCATAACCGCTACATACTCACAATCTATAAAAAACCACCCCACCCCACGTCCACTTTTCAAAAATAATCACTCCATTCAGAATCCATTGGACTGTTCATATTTTGTGAAATTGCTAGTTTGACCTTTTAAATGTATGAAATTGCTAGTTTGACCTTTTAAATGTATGAAATTGCTAGTTTGATGTAGTCTTGATTACGTAGCTCATCTTTGTATGTTCAACGTCACTTTAGAGTTTAGACGGCATGGGTGGACTTGAAGCAGAGGACAGAAGGATGTCCCTTGATTCTTGTGTTAAATGGATTATCATCTGAAAGTCATATGGTTGTCAGTTTAGCTTGAAAATTTTCAGTTTTGTTTGCCAATTTTTTCTTTAATTGATATCTCAAATTTGACATTGTAGAATTGCCATAATGAGCCAGTTTAACGAATATAAGACATTCATGTTCTGAGTTGCTCTGTATGTTCTCATATCTATATAGGATTGTAAATCATTTAAATCTCTCTTTTTTGCAGCTTGACTTACGTGGTGGGGCGAAGAGATCATTAGTTGATCCTCCTAGACATACTTTGGCCTTGAAATCGTGTGATATCAGTTCTACTAGACCTCATTTACTTCTTGTTGGTGGGAGGTATGTAGCTGATCTTCCCTTTCTTAATTTTCTTTACCTTTTTTTCACCACTAATCTCGTCTTGGAATGTTTGCAGTGATGCATTTGCTCGTCTATACGATAGAAGGATGCTGCCGCCATTGACCTCCTGCCGGAAAAGAATGTTACTGCCTAATTGTGTTAATTATTTCTGCCCAATGCATCTTTCTGACCGTGTTAGTTTTGAATTTCTTTGTTAGTTCATACTCTTGTTGACTTATTTCTTGGAAATATCTTGGTAAACTTCATGATTTTTGCTCTTTGGGACCAAGTTTTATTTAGTATCGTATGGATTTATGAATAAATTGTCTGGAATGATGTAACTATTCGGTTTTCAAATGATAATAATTCTCTGTTTGTTTTCCTTTTGTTTACATTATTAGTGAATGAGTGCGCTTATCTTTTTTTTATCTTCATTAGGTCACTATTGAGTAGTTTTCTCTTATTGGAATCTACTACATCTTTACTTTATGCATCCTGGATATTTAAAGAATTAAAGTGTTAATAGGACTCGGTTAATTGTGAACTGCCAACTGTTATTGACATTCCCATCAGTAATATGGTTTTCTTGCTTCTAGTTGTCATTATATGTCTTGGAATTGAAGCACTGTTGGTTTTAAGTAAAGCTATTATTGTTCTATTAAAATTAATTAACGCATTGTTTTCTTTGCTTTTCAGGGAGGCTCAAGTTTGCACTTAACTCATGTTACGTTCAGCCCTAACGGAGAAGAGGTTCTTCTTAGCTATAGTGGGGAGCATGTATATCTAATGGACATAAATCATGGTAAGCGTATTCCAAATTCTCTATTTCCACTGTAGTCACTAGTCAGGTTGTTCAATTAGTTTGTGCTCTTTTCTAAAATCTTTTTTAAGTAGGTTCATGTTGCCTGATATGACGTCTTATACTGTTGACTTCTTCCCATGTTTAAGTTCCAGTTGAATTCATAGAACTGACACGTAAAGTTCTAATTGCTTCTTAAGATTCAACTTAGCTTAGTGTGTCTTGCCTACCCTTCTTCCCCTGTTATTTAAGTTTCATCTTCATGCCGTGCCTTTTAGATTGCAATATCAAGGTTAAGCATCAGGTCAGAATATGTGTGGCAGCTTGTCACATCCTTAAATTTAGTTGGATCACTATTTTCTACTTGTTTCTTTATTTTCAGTTAGTTTGATGCATATGTAACTATTTTTAAGACTATTGAAATGTTCTTTAGCTGATCATCCGTTAATTGTTTCCATAATCAACAGGTAGTGGGAGTTTAATGCAGTATACCTCAGGAGATGCTTCAAAATTGATGACCTTCACCCCTGTACTAAATAAACTAGAGAACCAACCACCCCTTTCCAGTGTCTTTCAAAATGGTCTCCGGAGTAGAAGCAACACTCCTGCTAGAGTATGAATATTTTATTTTAACTTCTATTCTTTTTTTCATTGTTCTGTTATATGTCTTGAAATTTAGGTAGATTATTATGCAGCTTATACTCTTCCATATGTATGTTAGCTATACTCTAACATGGTGGTTACAGATTGAAAAATGCAGGATGTTGGTTGAAATTGCTAAAAGATCCTTAGACAAGGGGACAAATATTTTCCATGCAATTGAGGCATGCAGTGAAGTCTTGGATGGACCTGGTAGTGATATTGGGCCCACTCTAAGGCTTGAATGTTTTTGTACACGTGCTGCCTTGTTGCTTAAGGTTCAATGATTAATTTGTTATTTTTTATGGACCATTCATCTATTTGGCATGCCATTATGCCAATATTTTAAAATGTTTCCTTTTGCAGAGGAAGTGGAAAAATGATGCCCATATGGCCATTAGAGATTGCCATAATGCTCGAAGAATAGATAGTTCTTCCTTTAGAGCTCATTATTTCATGGCTGAGGCTTTAGAACAGGTAATCTGCAGGATGAGTTACAGTGGAGTTTATAAACACGGTACTGATCAATAGACTCATTTGGGTTGCAAAGAACATTTAAATTGTTAATTTTGACCCTCAGTTAATGGTTTCCTTGCTTTGGGGTTTTGTCCCACAACCATCTTTTACCCATTCAAAATCTTTTAAGCTTAAACAAAATCTAAGCTTGTGGAACTCTTTTGTATAAAAAATATAAAAATATCATTAGAAAGTTGTTTAATTCTCACTTAGGAAATGTAATTTATTCATTAGCCAAATTTATATTCTGAAAAACTGGTTAATGAAGTAAAGCCAGCGGTTATGGCTTGGTAATTTATGTTTTCATGTGTTCAGTTTAATGTTGTTTATATAGATTTTTGTCTCTAGATGAATATTCGCACATTTAATATTTAATCATTTTGTTTCTACTTTTTTTTCCCAGTTGGGAAAACATAAAGAAGCATTGGACTTTGCTGTTGAAGCACAATGTTTATCTCCCTATGATACTATGGCAGCTGATAAAGTGGAGAACATAAAAAAACATCTTGCTGCAGGTTGGTTTCTTGTACAAGCATATTGTCATATCAATTGAAGTGTCTTATCTGTGGTCTTTAAATTTGATTGTCCTACTTATATTCACGGTAGGACAATTCTATCATGGTTTATTCATCCTACCCTTACCGAAAGACTGTTTTGGGTGTGTAATTTGTTTATTGGCTGAAAATTTCTTGGGAATTTTGTGGTAACATTGTTACTAGTCTAAATTTTCTTCTCTTTAAGTTCACTGGGTTTGTAGATGCCATGTATACCTGATGTCCTCAGCTCATTATGTTTCTTCTCTGTTCAATTGCATTGTTTGACCTTTCCCTAAGCCTTCTCTTTGTTCATATATCAGCTTTAGTTTGCTGTTAGGCTCGGGAGCAATCATGTTTTGAATGTACTTGCCTAAGCATGTGTAATGTTCGTACGATCAAGTTGATAACATGGAATCTATGGTCATTGCCTTTGTTAACTTTTCTTCCATTACATATGGAATGAACTTCAGTAATCACTTTAAGAAGGGTGGAATACTCTTTCAATTTTCATCCCTTTTGCTTTCCATGAGGAATTTGAATGATCAGTAACTCCTGGATTGCTAATGACTTTTGCCGTACTTTTATCTTTTCTTTGATCTATTGTCATTTTTCTTTTTTAATTTAAAAAATAGTTGAGGCTGAAAAGAAGAACAAGACAATTGAAGGGGGACCTAGGTCTGAAACTCGAACTGGAAGGGGATTGTCATTGACTGACATACTATATCGCTCACAAGCCAACAATGATGCTTTACAGGATGTTCCAAGATCTGAAAGAGAAGACTCGGATTTTGATGAGGAGCTGGAATTAGATTTTGAGACTTCAATTTCAGGTGATGAAGGGCACGATGTTGAGTCCGATATATTACATGGAAGTTTAAATCTTAGAATTCATCGAAGAGGTGATTCAACAAGAGAAACTGGTGCCTACGGTTCATGTGGATCTCCATCCTCATCATCACAAAATGGAGCAGCTTATCAGGTTCACATTTGTATCTTTAGTATAGATTGCAAATGGTTTTAGATTACGAAAACCTGATGTCTCTTATTTTCTTATGTCATTGTCAAGAAATCACTTTGAAAGTGACTACAGTCAATTATGAATTGTTAAGGCATGACTAAACGTGTAGGTGCTAAAGTTGCTAGCCTTTGGTCGTTATTTCCTGGACAGATAACCTACTTGTGTTTTGCTTCAACTCTTGGTGAATATTAATAACTTGATAAGTAACCTAATTGCCAAGAAATGTTGGGTAAAAGTCTTCAAAAGACCTTGCTATAATAGAGATAGCATGGAAAAGAAGTTTGTTTACTTCCCATGCTTGTTTGTATTTTATGTATGCTTAATGACATATTCATGTATTGCTTGCGCTTCTCTCTTCACTAATCTTCTTGCTTATAATTTTCTTGTCATGCATCCATGTTGCTCCTAGCCCGAGGCAGTTATTGATATGAAACGTAGATATGCTGGTCACTGCAATGTTGGAACTGACATCAAGCAGGCGAGTTTTCTTGGTCAGAGAGGTAGTTTTCTCTTATCATCTTATCTATACTTTTTATCTACCATTGAAATTATATTGCTCCCCCCTTTTACGAGATTTATTGCAGTTGCTTTATGGTGTTGAATTTGTGTCTTTTCATAACTCATAAGTATATCTTAGTTTTTCTTTCTTTCTTTCTTTCTTCTAAAATCAGTTCCTTACATTTCATTTATTTAATACACATCATTGCATCCTAAGTCAACTTTGCTTATTTTGTTTGAGGATTATCATTTTATTTCTACATTTGAGCTCTAACATTTTCTTGAGAATAAAAAGGAGTAGTGAGTTTTGACCGATTTTCCATCTATGATGGTAAAAATAGAAAATGATATGGCATTGTCCGTTTGATTTATGCAGTTCAAACTTGACAATTGAATCTGGTTTCCCAAACGTTTTGGTGCATGTTGTATCTGGATGAGATGTATAAGTCTTTATTTAATCCACAAAATTTGTTGCTTGTTGGACATTTGATATGTAACATATAAATTTGTTATCAAGCAACATCTCATTGCTTTAGTGTTGTAATAGCTCCCATGAAATATGGGCTTTCCTTCGGCAGCGTGCTGTGTGCAACGACTGCTTCCCAATACAAAAGTGCTTATAGATGATGTGTCCCTGCATCCCCAAGAAGTCTGAGTTTTTCACCCCTCTTAGTCCCAATTCTTCTTTGTGGATGTTACTAATTTCTTTTCGTCAAACATCGACTCTTCATGAAACCAGTTCTGATTTTTGAAAACAGTCGCTTACTACTACTTGAATTGGATCTGCATGCAATTTTGGCAATGAAATCATTATCATGACATTCTTATTTGTTCATTTAGGTGAATTTGTCGCTAGCGGCAGTGATGATGGAAGGTGGTTTATTTGGGAAAAGCAGACTGGTAGATTGATAAAAATGCTTCTTGGAGATGATTCTGGTAATATTTCTCCTCTCTGATATAAATTCCCTGCAGATGGAAGGCTTTGTCATCCCCTTATGGTTTCTTTTTCACTGAAAAACATCTATTTTTTGTCTTCTGCAGTTGTAAACTGTGTTCAGTGCCATCCATTTGATTGCTTTGTGGCAACCAGTGGAATTGACAACACAATAAAGGTGAGCATCAGGTTTATGGGAAGAGTTCAGTTACATGCTGTATTCAAGATAACTTTTCTAATTTTAGTTGGTCTGTCATGTAGCTATGGACTCCAACTGCTGCTGTTCCATCAATGGTTGCTGGTGGATCAGCAGGGCCAGAAGCTGCGAATGTGTTGGAGGCCATGGAAAGTAATCAAAGCAAATTATGCCGTAATCGTGAAGCTTTTCTGTAAGGGGTTATGGATGATATTTTTTTGTGTTTTTTAAATTGGAACATGTTTCTGATGAGATAATTATGGATGTGCCACCTTTTTCCCTTCCCGTTTCTCTGTCTTGTTTTGATTGATCATTTATTAATTGTTGTGCAAGGTTCTTTCTGTACAGGTGGAAATAGAAATTGTATAGTTTTATGAACCCTAGTAAGATTTCCCCCAATTATTTTTCATCCTCAACTATCTGATCCCAGGATATGCAATCCTCTATCCCTGTAGCTCCACCTAACTGGGCAAATGTCAACTGTCTTTTCTGTCGATCTGGAGGATGTTAATTCACAAAATGGACTTGTCTACTTTTGTTTTATAAGTTGAATTTCCTATAGGTGAAATTTACTCTTTTTATTAAACTGTTATTTTAATTTTAGCTCTTTTTAGTTTCTCAGGATTCAAACCATTGACATTGTTTCTTGATATTATTCAGTGCTATAATGGTTCTAAACATAATAACTTGGTCAAACTTTATGTTTATTGAAATGTTTTCACCATCAAAAACAGTACTCGTCATCAGAATTTAAAAGGGGTCACTGGGTATAGTTTGGAAATTTAATTTTCTAGACGTGATTTGGATTATTTTTTTGTATCAATGTTGATTGATGTTTGGAAAATATCTAACATCACGTTATTTTCTTAATTTGGTCTGGTTGGCTTTGATCATGTTCTTCTTATTTTAAATTTGTTTGACAAAATTATTTGCAGGACCTTTATCATGTCTTTCAAACCGTTGACTTGTTTCTTGAAAGTTGAAATTGCCATCACAATAATTTATTTACTAAAGGATCCTTGCAACCAAAAAGTGTTCTCAAAAGAAAGCCTGTTCTTGGAATTAGTTTGACTTATAAATTTTTTTAATGTTGATTGATGTTTTGGAAAATATCTATTTTGTTATTTTCTTAAATCTTATGGTCATGCTTCCTGAATCAAATTTTTGTGTTATTTGAAACCATGTGAACTTTTGGTCTTCTCTTTGCATGAATTTTCTTGAAGATCTGAAACATTTGACCTGGATACCTGCTTCTTGATTATTTAAATGATTTTACTCTTCTGCAAATGTGATGAATATGTCAAATATTTTCCGGTTGATTTGAGGTGCAAAACCATTATTGACGTCTTCTGGATATTTCTTGATGAATGAAGTTTGACCTGGATTTGCTCTTGTTATTTAATTGATTTTACTAGTTTTTTCTGGTGTTGCAGTTTTTGACTAGTACAAGTGTGAAGTGTCTGTTGAACTTGAGTTTTGTCCCTGGATAAACTAATACTATCTATTGAGCAAATCTGTATCAATGATCACCACCTTTTTTTTTGGTTGCTTCGGCTTTTGTCATGCAGACAGCAGTGTGCAAAATCATAAAGGAGAAGAGAGAAGAGGAGGTTGATCAAGCTTTAGGGGATTTTCCATAAATAAAGATTACAACAAGGTTGATCAATTGTAAGCCATCTCAGTCAGTTTTAATAATGTAGATGTTCTTCCTTTCTTTTTTGTGTTCGTCTCATCCTGAAGAACAAACATCGGAGTTTGTATGTACATTGATGGAGATGGTGATGTAAATAGTGGAAGAATGAGAGGGATGGTTTGTGTCATAGTAGTGTAAAAATTGTTGAGAAATCATGTTTTTTTCCAGACAGGAAATAATCTTATTTGCTGAATTAAGATGATTTTCATTCGGCCTGTGGGTTCAACTACAGAGAATTCTCTCAAACCCCATCGCATGCTAGAAATGATCAAACAGCCGTAGAGGTGTTTAACTACCATTCAATTCTCCTTTCACGTTTAATATATTGTTTTCTCGATCTTGAAATATATATTATTTCCATTTTTCATTTGTAAGCATCATTGTTTAACAATATTTATTAGGGAAAAAGGGCATGCCTTTGCCTAATTCGATTCCCCGTGTCCAAATATAACACGTATTGATCACTACCCTCCATTGACTCTTTGTCTAAAAACCACAAATCCCAACCCTTTCTTTCTCTTCCCTTGTAGTGTTATTTTTTTCTGATTCTTTTCTTCATGTGGTAGAGAATTTAGCTATTTGTTCTTAAGTCGGCAGCCTTGTCGAACCTACAACATGCCCCATATTTTTATTTGTTTATTCCCCTAACGAAACTTGTTTTTCCTTCTTATACTCATCTATGATTATGACTTTCTTGGCATTCATTTTGGGGAATACACAATTTCCCAAGGACTTTATAGACAAAGTATGTTGCCACCACTACTTGTATATCTAATACAGAGACCCCGATTCCCGAACCCAATCTTCAAACCTTAATCACGCACCCTTTTTTTGGGTACAAGTTAACTAAAACTCTCGAAATCAATATTATTTAATTATTAACGTACACATTCAATAATATCCTTTATAATTATACTACCTTCAATAAAATCCTATTGATTTTTTAAGCCTTTTTCCGTTTGCCTAACTAGGAAAATAACATTGTCGATTTTTGATCATACGATTACTAGAGGTGTTCATAACTAGTTCAATAGCTATTTTGAAACATAGTACTATTATGATAACTATATTGTATTTATTGAGTTTTTGTGTACTTTATGACTTGGCTATGAACAAATAATTATCTCTCTTACTTTATTATAACTTGTTGTTTTCTCCTCTTCTTCTTCTTTCTCGTTTTCTGTTTTATCTATTTGGTTTCTTTTTTGTTTTATAGTTGAAATAACGTTTATTTGATTATTTTGTTGATCTAGCCTTTTAATTTGGTTATCTTTCGTTGATAAATAGTCTTAATCACTCCAGACAAGACATACTTGAGCTGTGATAAAATTAATTGTCAACATATCATCATTATATGTATTTATTTAATTAATGTTGATTATTCTACTATAAATCTTATACGTATGTAAAAAACGACTTCCGTATTTAAAAGCATATATATGTACTAAAATTCTTCATTGGACAATCTCTTTTGTTTAACCCTAATATTCTCTGCAAATTAGAGCGTCGCAATCCTCTTTGTTTTGTCTTAATAGCCGGTGGTCGATTGTCGACCACCGGATTTAATATTTTTAATTTTTTTTATATTTTCAATAAAAATCTCTGCTTTTGTGGTACGTTTTTTTTTTATTTTTGTACTTTCGTTTTATTTGTCGTTTTGACATGATTTCAGTATACCTTAGCGATCGTTTGGTGCTCACACATAGATTTTAATGACACTAATTTCTAATTATGATTCTGTCGGTAGTCATAGAAAGTTACATCCTTACTCTGATGATGGTTGTTTGCCGATATAATCAGTCTTGGGTAGCGGAACATTCTGCCTGATAGTTTGGGTCGCTCACCACTCCTTCACCTCGTTATGCGTCTCGTTTGGATAGAGACAAAATGATTCAGGAAGACTTCTAGATTTTGCCGGTATGCTATTCTCTATGGAAGTATTCACTTTTCTTTACATTTTTTGATTTGTAAGGGATTTTGGTAGATTATCCCCATTATTCTCCCTTCTAAATATGTTGTATTTATAATATTTTTATATTTTTTTAATAAAAATTCAGTTGCTATTATCAAAAGAAAATTAATACACCGTTTTTTCTAATTATAATTTAATTGTCCTTTTCTTTTTTACTAAAACAAACAGCTCTTACTAATTAAAAATATTATTACAAATAAAACCCCATCAGATCGAAACGCTGATTTGTTATTTTATTTTCTTGTGTGTGGACGGCTTTCTCCTGATAGCCCCTACAAAAACCATGCCATGATCTGTCTGTCTCATAAAAAAAAATGACAACAAACAAGGAAAAGAGTGTACCAATTATATCACAGCAATCAAGCCTCGTCCAGTGTTGCATGTGTGGCGACTCTGGCCTAACTCATGAGCTCTTACGATGCAAACTTTGCCATTTCAGATCTCAACACAGGTTTTTTCTGGGGTTTGGTTTTCATAGATCAAAAACTAGATTTTTTTTTCTCTTTTTTAATGAGAAATATGATCATATATGGTTTCTGGGTTTCTTTTGTAGCAGATATTGCAGCAATCTGTATCCCAAAGCCGAACCTTATGAAGTTAGCAATTGGTGTTTGAATCAAAACATGGATTCAAAGCCTCAGAATTCTTCTGCTTCTTCATCGTCGCGTAAAGACAACAGCGAAGACGATGTCAAGAACAAGAGAAAGGGTGATTATAACAATGGAGATTCAGGGTTTATAGGCACCCAAAGGAACAAAAACGTGAACCTTCGATTCGTCAACAGACCAAAGTCGCCGGAGAAACGGCCGCCGTGCACGACTCGGAAGAGGATCATAAGCAACGCTCGTTTGGAAGAGAAGATTAGGACAAGAAAGTCGAAAGAGACATCGAATGGCGAGCGCATTACAAGGCATGTTTTCAGAAACAAGGTGCGAAGATACAAACTTTTGGATGAGGTTTCAAGCTAAAAACACGCACATACACACATGTAGAAATGTTTATCTGGGAAATGAAACTACAGAGATTGTCTATGGTTCGGTTTTCTTTTATTTTCCCTCGTTCCAAACAGATATATTAATGACAGTGTGATTTGGTAGTGACAATGGATATGTTTTACCATATACCCATCGTTAAATTATGGCATTCAATATCAGAATAATTGCCAGGTATTTTTCACAGTGCTTCCATTGATATAACAGCTAAAGCTAGATCCACTATCAGAATAAATAAATAAATAAACAAATGCTCACCTGATTTTGTTCGTCAAATCCTAGCTAGCTAGGTCTTCCACTACGGAAATATATCAAATATCTCGGATTCCAAATTGTTTTGCGGTCGGAATAATTTGATTTTTTTTGTTGTTGCAGATTTTATATAAATGTAGTGTGTTTTAGATCATGTATGGAATTAAATACATAAAATGCCATTTTAAACAAATCCAGAGTTTATATATTTTATGCGTCTTGCCTTATATAATTCTATGCTCCATTATAGTTTATTACTACAAATTTTAAAATTAAATTCATTTAAATTTGAATTTAATTTTAATTATATATTGTCCTGAACAAATCACAGGATCATATTTTGTAAAATAAAAGGAAGAAGTCCATTAATTGGCGCTGGTTCTTTATTAATATTTTTGTGAGTGAATATTCAGTTTTATATTTCATTGTTGTTAATGGCGTGTACAATGGGTTGTTGTCTTTGTTGACTTTGTGGCTTCTAAATTCCGTGGTGGGAACATATTATTATCTCCAAGTTGTTGCCACATACGTATATCGTACCAACTCTGTTATATTAATGTATGTTAACGTCGGGGTTTAAATTTATACAAATTAAAAACGAATATACATCTCTAATCACTCAATCAATTAATTTTTTTTTTTAAGAATAAATTCAATTGTTTTTCGCCCGAGCAATTTAAAAGTAAATTCCCGTAAATGTACACAAAACTCAAAAACAACCCACCGTATTATGTGATTAATTAAGGCCAGCTTAGTTTTTGAATGCTATTAAGTAAAGTGTTGATAGTTGTTGTTGTTTTCGTGGATGGGTCAGTTCTATAGCCCTGTATGCATTTGCAGGATGAACAAATAGGTCCAATTCATTACGTGAGTGAGGATTGCATATGATTTATATTTTAGATAATTAGAATAAGTTCCTGTAATATTTCTCTCAAGCATTTCATTTAAATAAAATTAAAGGGGAAATAGCTGAATTTCTTATAAATTCTAACAAAAATATTAAAATTGTCAATTAAACATTATTTGACGGTTAAGTAAATGCTCAATTTTATTTTTTTTCGTTAGAATTATTTAATGTGTTAGTATGATTAACTTAATTTATTAATAATACAAATGAATAATATAATTTCATTAAATAAAAAATCCATTGTCAAAAAGATTATAATTTAAATAAAAATAAAAATTAAATTTAGTGATCATTACTCTGATGGGTAAAAAAAGTTATTCTATTTTTGAGCTGCTTTTGGTGGTTGAAAAAGGTTACAGTGCAGAAGCAGATAATGGCCCCGATGGGCAGTGTTGAGATATTTGACACATCCAAAGCCTTTCACTTATAAGACATGATTATCTTTTCACATTGTCAAAGGACATGAAAACACTGTCAGTAATGTTTTTTTTTTAATTTGTACAACTATCCAATGACCAATTACAATAAGCTTGATCAATTCGCAAGTTACTCGAATTTGGTTCAGTTAAAACTCAGTTCAAGTGAGTTTGACTCAGGTTTGGGCTCGGCTCGAGACCTTAACAAGTCGAGCTGAGCTAATTCAAGTTTAGTTCAAAAAAATCGGGAACAAGCTCGGAATATATATATATGCACTAAAAGTAATATGTTTGACAAATGAAAAGTAATAAAATAAAGTAGGAAAAAATCTACTTATACATGTTTGTGGTTTCGTTTTCTTTAGTTGGTTGTTATTTGATTTTGTATTTTCTTTGATTATGTGTTTGTATTGTAAGAATATTTCTTGATTATTTGGATTAATTTAATTTTTGGGCACTCTTTACTCTTTTTCCGACATTAAATTTCGTTTTAGTGTTAATTATAAAATAAATTTTTAACAAAACCCTATATTTTCTATAAAAAATATAGTAAAATTATTGATTTCGAGCTCACTATCGCCCCTAATCACCACCATCAAACATTTCAGTTTTTCATCAAACAATGCAATGGCTATGGCTATGGCTATGGCTATGGCAGCCCGTTCTATAGTGGCCCCCTCCCCCAAAACAAAATAGACATGCATGCAATGCAAATAAAACTGCCTCGGCTATAATGCTTAAAACCCTATTTGTGCAGGGACTAGGCTAGGGATATCATTTCAGAAGCCTGAAAAACCCTATCTGTGAATGCTCCATGTTGAAACCCTACCCTAATCCCAATGCAAATATTGAAGAACCTTAGGAAAAAAGACTTAGGTTCTTCACTATTTGCACTCACATGTTTTTACAATCAATCAAATGTATGTCTTTCAAAGCAGCTTTAGAGTTGATCAATCTTCAGGTACAGCTTGGTTGTTTAAGGGAGATTCAACTTCAAAGCTAAGTTGTACCACTGGGTCTTGACTTTTGGTTCTGCCATTTAATATGCTGCTTTCTGGTTATAATACAACATAGTTATATTTTAATACATAATGTGTAAAAATTTATACAATTCTTCTTTAAAATTTAAAATTTAAATTTTTAACCTTAAGCTCCTAATCCTAAACTATAACCATAAATCTTAAATTCTAAACTATACAGCCTAAACTCAAATGCTAAACTTGAACTCTAAATTTAACAAACTTGGATAAATAAAAGTTTACACATATCATGTATTAAAAAGTTTCTCATCATTTGAGTTAATCAATCTTCGGATACAGCTTGGTTTAATATGTTACTCTTAAATAGGAGTAGAACTTTCTTAACATCGTTATTTTTTAAAATTTACAAAACTAAAATTTGAGTCTATATGGTGTTGGTATTTTTCTTTTCTACTTCTACTTGTTAAGTAGATAAAATAATTGGGCCTTAGGATGAGCCCAAGAAAGCATGGAAATAGATGGTTAACTATACCATGAGCCCATCTATGATAATCAAGAACAAGTCATTTATCATATATGATGTTATATGTTATCTAATTTAGGAGTTTAAAGAAGAAAATTATGAATAGTTTACGTATTATATAAAAAATTGTGATATATTATTAACCATTTATATTACGAAAAATTGATTTATTTATATATTAATGTAACATTTAGATAATACAGGTTGTTACTTGAAGTTGCTGGCATTTCTCAAATTAGTACCAAGGTAAGTAGTGGGTTGAACCCCCCCCCCCTAAAAAGGATAAGTATAAGCAGTCCTTTAGCCCCTTAAGAAACCACACAAAGTTAATCCAATAAAAAAAATGTAATTTGACCTCTTTAAAAATCTATAAATTTATTTTGACCATATGAAAAATTAGCATGCTTTGCCTCTGAATTAGTAATTGGACTTGTTTATATCATACGACACTAATTGATATCAATATTTTGACTACGTCAATAATCTGATTGATTGTTGAAGTGACACGACAGTATTAGCATATAAATGGGAATTTATTTCAAGCTTGGTACTAATATAAAACAAAAATATCATGTACTAATTTTAAAAATGTTAAGAACCTCAAGTGTTAATTAGTAAAATAAACCATAAATATTAATATCATTTAGTTGAATACCATAGCTTGAATTTAAAAGAAAAGCTGCCAAAAAGCATGGAAATGGGAACCAAGCTTAGACCTGACCCGTCCCTTTTCTCGTGTTGTCGCAATCTCTCTTTCTCTTTATTTATTTATTTAGTTACCTCAACAGTAACTCCCACACTAGCTAAAGACGTAAATGATTAAAAAGAATCTTCCGTAACTCGGAACGGGTTAAACATTTGTTGACCTATTCTAGTGAAACCTGAAACGGAACGGAACAACAAACAGATACCAGTGCTGAATAAAAAGTTAAAACCTAGGCACGGTATAAGAGAGTGTCAGTGTCAGTCCTTTTCAGACAGTAAAAAAAAGAACAGAGGTACAGAGGTAAATTAAGTTATAAAGGTAAACAGGGTTAAGTGGTGATTAAGATGATAATTAAGCCCAGGATTAGAGTTAATGAGTTGGGAATGATATATAGGCAGTGGGAGGAGGAGTGGGGGGTTGGTTTCCCGTCAGCTGACATGATAGTGACATTGGTCCGGTTAGAGAGAGGGAGTCACGTCAGATATATACCGGGATTGCCAACCCCAAAATTAAAAGTTATTACATTCGGTATCCCTTCACGCATACCCTGCATTTACACCTAGCCCGGATCACGGTTCGGTTTGGAAACAAATTTAGGGTAATTCTAGATGGACGGCAAAATTGGTTTCATAGAGGTAAAGGTGAACCCATTGGTCTAATGAGATAAAACATTAAATTTTTTATGTAAGGTTCATGATACAAATTCTAATTTATAAATATAATAAATTGAGTTGGAAGGATCGTCTCTATAATAAAGCTTTGTAGTACCTAATCTAAATTAATTAATTCAATGACAGAGTTAAGATTTAGGGTTGGAGGTAAACTAATTTTTATATATACATGTAACTCCGCCTTGAATCAACTAATAAATTGAATACCGATAATTAAATAAAAAATAATGGTAAAGGTGAGATTGTATATTGTATCACTATGATTAAAATCATTAATGAGACACGTCTTTGGATTCAATTTCAACTATGTGGGTGGAGTGAATAATGCGACTAAATATCTAAAAGAAAAATTGTCAATATTTAATAGTTAAAATTAATGAAATAATTTAATTGATTGATTTAATAATTTAATTGGGTAAAAGATTAAAAAACTTAATTAATTTTTTTCATAAGTTTAAAAATTTATTGTACCCTTAAACCAATAATTAATTAAAGTGTTTATTTTAGGGATTAAGGTCTAACAGTATCGTAGGTTTTTTTAGACCAAACAAGCAAAGGCTGGTGTCATGCATGAGGTGGCGTAGATCGACCTCGATTGCGGTGCACGGAGTAAAATGTAGCTTAGGGCTGATCCGAATCCTGACAATTTGCTGTTGAAATACCCAAGACAAATTAAGATAACATAACCATGAAACCTTTTAGGTATTTGTAATCTTCTTACAATCGAATTTGAGCCTATTTATTTTGATTCACTTGTTACTAATGTTTTACTTCATACATTTGATTCTGAAAGTGGTTACTGAATGCCTAAATATTTTTAATTTAACATTTTTAAAGAAATAAGCATAGAATTTAACAAAAAAATTATATGATTTTATTTTACAATTATTTATGTGCATATGTTATGGAGGGAAGAGAAGGGGTCAGAGGTTGTCTGAAATTGAGTTTGAGATTCAATATTAACTAAGACTAAACTTGTATTCGTTTTAAAAATCACATATTTGATTGATATAATTGCATTTTTTTAATGGATTAAATCAATATTCTATTATTCTATCATAATACAATTTTAACATTGCTTAACTTTATAGTTTTAAATTTTGAATGAACTGAACTTGAAAAATTACCATTTTAAAAGACAAATGCTCTACCAACCCATCGGGTAACATGTTTGAATATTCAAGTTCATTTTTTTATACAAAAACGATTCGTATATTCAACATTATCTAAACAGAATTAAAGTGAATATCTACGATAAATACTTAAGGATTGGTATCTGATTTTACCACAGGTAAATATATTAATATGAATCTAAAAATTGATTGTCGTTTTTTTTTCAGGCTCACGTTGCACATTTAGTTTTGGTGGATAAGTCTCTCAATAAAAAAATTTTGTATGCACAAGTCCTCAAATTTAAATTTTATTTTAATGACATCAAACTGCTTGCTACTTTGACCAACTTAATTGATAGAATCCACATTTTATATTGGGAGACGAGTAGCACGTAGACAAATTGGCATTAATGCCCATTTCTCCATTTAAAATTTCTTTGCCTACCAATAAGTTTTGATATATAACCATAAGTATTTATTTTCCCTTTCATTCTAAAATTCTTTTTTCGATTACAATTAATAAATTTAGTCGTCGTTATTACTTCCAACTCCTCGTATACGCTCTTTTACCTTCTCATTTTAAGAGAATAATGAATGTTTTCCCTACTTTTGTAGAATTTTTTTCTTCATATTTTTGCAGGTTTTAAATTTTTGAAAGTTTAATTTATCACCATCTCTCTGGTTAACAATTATTTAATTACTTTGTTGATTTTTAATGATTTTTAAATAATTATTAAAAATCTCAAAAGCTCGACATGCAATTAATCATATTTTAAAATAAAATTAAAAAAAATTATTTCATGAACAATTTAGCGGTGTATTGCGTTAGAAGTGTTTAGTGGGATACATCGCATTATTATTATTATTATTATTATTATTATTATTATTATTATTATTATTATTATTATTATTTGATCGGTACCCAAATGTTGAAACAAATCTCTCCCCTTTCGATTCCCAATCTTACTAATTATGTATTAGGCGGTACTTGACTAAGTCCTTCAATCTTATTATAAATTTTTAAATAGTATAATCTTTGCATGTCTAAGTTTAAACATCTTCGACGTGATCACATAAACTATAATTTACTTTTGTATATATGATTCTAAGTATCTAGTTAATAATTTAATATACCACGTAACTTTATTGTCAACGACTATAATAAACTTAAGAATCATTTGTTTCACTAACATAGAGGTCATGTGTAAACATGGTATAACAAAAACGAAAACATTCTATTGCTATATAGGGATAGATATTCGATTAAGCTGAGTTAATATTTTTTGAGTTAGTTGAAAAATATTATTTTATAACTTAAATTTTATATTAATTTTGTTCGAATCAGCTGGGTTTATGAAATTCGAGTCGAGTTGATCGAGTTTCCATTCAAATTTAATTGTAAACATTTATAATGGTATAGTACTAATTAGTTTCAATTTAAACGGTTTTCTATAACCATATATAATACAAGAAAAACTGAGAGACTCAACTAGAACCTGAAAACTGATAAACTAATTACTAAAATTTGTGAGTTATTCGAATTTCTATTTTATAACTCAAACTTTATTTGATATTTTTCCGAGTTGAGATTATGAAATTATGAGTCGAGTCAAGACGTGTCGAATTTTTTCATATCGAGTCGAGTTTTGTCCACCGTTATTACTATATGCATAAGGTCGCAAATAAAAAGAACTAATTTAATTATAATTGTCATTTTGAAAACTCTTTTTTATTTTATCAAATGACAAGAATTTTATTATCATAAATCAAGTTAAGAAGGAGAGATGTGAGGGTTCCTTGGAACAAAAACCAACAAAACCAGTAGTCGGGTCAAAGCTTAAAAACAGCTAGAACCAATATCAAGTGTCTCCCACAAACTCAGTACTTGGTCGAAAAGCTAAAACTGAAACCGTATGATACTGTCTTTCATACGTTACAGTTTACAATAATAAAATTTCATAAACACAGAATATCGATTCAATACAATGAATATGCATGCATGTTTAGATATATATAAAAAAAGGGGCATCAACATGTTATTAATGGCTGGAATGAAGTCGGATTCCACTATTCTGAAGAATAATCATTTCACTTTGAATGTACCAATAATGAAATAGCTAGTCTTTGGAACCAAACACCCTATTAGTTTTTTTTTTTAATTTTATTTTTTCCAACTGCGGTAGAGGTGGCAAATGGGTCATTCGGTTCGGGTCATTTTGGTTCGGTTTATTTCGAGTCTGATTACATTCGGTTTAAATTTTGTTCGGTTCGGGTCTGGTTTGGTTTTAGTTCGGGTCTATGGTGATTTTGGTTTGGGTATCGGGTCAAGACTTTAGTTCGGTTGATTTTCGGTTCGGTTGATTTCGGTTCAGTTGATTTTGGGTCGGATCAATATCGGGTTAATAGGAGATCGATCGTTTTAATCGGGTTTTCAGCCCATGTTAGGTTTTTTCACCCTATATATGACTTTATATAGCATGTATATTTGGCTTTTTGGCGTGTTGTGCGACAATTCAAATCTCATATTTATTTATTTATTTATTTTAATATATTTTTTATTTCGGGTTGCCTTCGGTTTGGATTGCTTTCGGTTCGGGTGAAATCGGTTTGGTTCCATTTGGTTCGGTTGAAAATTGGTTCAGGTCCATTTTCGGTTCAACTGAAATTCAATTCGATTTCGGTTCGATTCAGTTTATTTCGAGTTTCAGATCAAATTTGAGTCATTGTGTTCGGGTCAATTTCGGATCTCAATTCAGATAAATTAATTCAGTTTTCGAGTTCCAGGTCAAGTTTACCAAGTCCCAAGATAAGCAATAATTATGAATTTTGTTTTCTTCCTTGTTTACTTTTACCATCCCCACATCTCTTAACAAAAATAGAAAAGGAAGGAGACAAGAGTTTCAGGCCATCACCAATGACTAAAACATCGCACAAAAGAAAAAGAAAGAGGTGAAATTTGGAATTCACTGTAAAATAAAAATAAAAGGGAAAACTAATACTATAATTAGAGTGTAATAAAGAAAAAGATGAAATTTGTGTTTGTTTGCTTACTTTGTTTCAAGAAAATGGAAAGCACATGAAAGGCTTTCGAGTAAGACACCCTTTTCTTTGCAGGTTAGTAGAGCCTTAGCCCAGCAAATTCATGGCCACACTCTCTTCCCTTCTCTTATCTTCTAGTTTCTACTAAAAAAGAAACCCAGACTTTTTTCACTCCCAGAAAACAAAACCCTTTGTTTTATTTGTTTACGCTCGCTTGTTTTTGATTGTTTATGGTGGATCTGATGCTGAAGTAGCCTCAACTTTGTAGATCTTCGCTGAGTGGCGCTGAAAGCTGAAGATATTGCATATATTGGAAATGGATTTCCAGGAACATGAAGAGCTAGAGGGAGAAATGGGTGTGGCCATTCCGCTTCCACCGGGATACGACTCACTCGGCAACTCGTCAGCTGCTAGGGCGAAGATAGGACCCGTCAGTGGCGGAGGAGGAGGCGAAGGTGGGGCGGGTTCGGTGACGCCGAGAAAAGTGGGGTCCGGTATAAGGTACCGTGAGTGTCTCAAGAACCATGCGGTGAATATCGGAGGACTCGCGGTGGATGGCTGCGGCGAGTTCATAGCGGCGGGTGATGAAGGGACCCTTGACGCCTTGAAATGCGCTGCTTGTAACTGTCACAGGAACTTTCACCGTAAAGAAACTGAAGGTGAGGGCAGTAATATTTATAATCCTCACCACCACCAACACCCCCAATTTTCACCTTTCTACCGGGCGCCGCCACCAGCCGGGTATCTCCACCTGACGCCAACGCCGCAGCAAAGGCCTTTGGCCTTGCCAGCAGCGTCGGGGGGCGGTATTGCCGGTGGGTACAGCAGAGAAGATGAGGATGTTTCGAATCCCAGTAGCAATGGCGGTGGAGGGTTAAAGAAGAGATTTAGAACAAAATTTACGCCGGAACAAAAGGATAAGATGCTCAGTTTCGCTGAAACGCTCGGTTGGAGGATTCAAAAGCACGATGAAGCTGCGGTGGAGCAATTTTGTGAAGAAACCGGTGTGAAAAGGCAAGTTCTTAAGGTCTGGATGCATAACAACAAGTACACTCTCGGTAAGAAACCCTAATCTCCAACCAAAAGAAAATGCTTCAAGAATGTTAGTACTGGGGAAGAACAAAAGCATCAAAGAAGCATACGATAATGGGAATTCGGTAGGGATTGAACTAGGGTTCGTACCTTTAATCTTTCTTTTTGAATCTGATTTTGATTTTTATTCAGTTTCTGTTATTGTTATCGGTGGTAATCAGTGTCGGATGATGATCTGAAGTTTCTGATGAGTACATTGTTGCTAACTGTAGTTTTCTTTTTTATTTTACTTCTTTCAGCTCATTTAATTCCTCATTTCTCATTAATTAATGTTAATCTTAACCCACGATCTTGATCTTTTCACATCGTACATATGAATATAGTTGCATCAAAACTACACTTTCAGTATGATGAACATCAACTGATTAAGGGTTTTGATTCCAAGTGAATTAAAACGTGTTTGGCATGCAAAGTTGGATTGTTTTCTCTCACTTGAATTAATTTCTGTCAACCTATATCTTCCAGCTTAACAAATACTCAAAATCACCACTTTTCAGTTTTGGTTATTTTAATCATCATTTTCATCAACTTCACTAATTCAGTACTAATTACCCTCTTTAATTTCTTTGTTATGTATGATCTTAGTTTCCCATGACTTAACCTCGTATGCTTGATTCTTTTGTTTTTCGTTTTTGGTAAATGAGCAGAGAACAAGTGAGGAGTGGTTATTAGCATGGCACCATGGCAGAGAAAGCACACAGTCTTTGCCAGTTTTATTGCAGTGTTTCAGACTTCTTCTGACCACCCAAAGGTCCCATGGATGGGACGTTAAAAACACCTTTTTTTACCAAGTATTATTATTTACCTTCACTATTTTTTAATAAAAAATACTAAAATTAATTAACAAATTAACACCATAAAACAGAAGGGAGTTTGAGAAGGAAGAATATAAATGTGTGTGCTGTGGGGAAGAAAGTGAACATGTTTGGTGTTGGGAAAAGTCAGGTAGAGAGCAGATGGCATAGTGGAGAGTTGAAGCTGTCGGAAATAAAGAGTTTCAAAGAGGTTTTGAGTTTGGGGGTTTTTCTTTTTGGTTGGTTTTATGCTGCTTCTGGGTTTGTCCCTGTTAAGGAACATGTGGGCTCTCTGTCTTGAAACAAAAGTAAACTGGAACAATATTTATTAATTGCACTGACATTACAGCTATCATCCTCTCACCCTCACCCTCACCCTCACCCTCACCCTCTTGTGTTGTTGTTCTTCTTCTTCTTCTTCAATCTTCACCTCCCTTCCATTCCACACCTTTATACATAAATAAAATACCCATTTTTTTCAGTTATTGGTTTCACCCAATAATGATCCAATTTTTCTTTTTTTGATGAATTCAGTACTTAATGGCAAAGGACCAAGTTTGCAGCTTTTGGTCATGATATCTCTTAATTTTGGGGACGATTGGGTTTTTATTTGCTTTTAAAACAACCAAATGAAGCTACCTACGGGGTTGGTTAGAGTATTAATCAGGTTTTGAGTTTTAGGCGTTATGTATTAAAAAAATTATTAAAAATTTTATTTATTAAAATTAAGTGTATGACCCAAGTTAATTCAGATTAGTGAGGACCCCACCTAAACACGGAAAGGAGAAAAAAACTGAATGAAGCTTGACATATTGTGTTTTCCTATTTGCCACGAACTTGATTATGTTTAGCCTCTTGCTTAGAGAGTAACCGATGGGATAATTTTCAATCACTTTTGGGAATCTTTCTATGATAGAAAAAGGACACTGATTTTAGAAATTTTCATTCATTGTACCAAGAAAAGATTAGATTATCTAAAAAGTTAGAATATATGGTCCCTGGTGGATGGAATGCATGGCCCATGATCTGAACGTAATCAGCCATAAAATTAGGTGTATGTTTCCCTCTATCAGGTTTGCCAGTTAAGATGAAGACAGACAGGCTGACCTGGCCTGGCCTTTAGCACTGGACACAACATCAACTCCTCGGTCAGGCTTTGGACCTACTGGTGGATCTGTCGGTTCCTGCACATTTGGGCCAATGGAAGCACTACTACCTTCGACCTTATCAAACAAACTGGGTCCTTTGTTACAATGCACTGTTGCGGAAAACGGGAGATCATTTGACTCCAAGGTCCAGATATTATGACCCTTGTGTTTTGTCTATTTGTTTTGCAAGTTCTATAGACATCCAATGTTTTCTAAACTTGGGAACCCCAAACAAGATAAAGAACATACAAAACCCGGTTATGAAGCCCATTAATCATGAAATAACATGAACCAAAACGAAGTATAGCCAGATGGACTGACCAAAGAGACCAGAGGTAGTAAACCCGGTTGCGATTATCTTGTTCTTAAAAGATATTTTTTAAACAATTTTTCTATCTTATTCTTAAAAGATATTTTTTAAACAATTTTTATCTAAAGAGATGGAGAAGGAGGATTGCTCCTACTAGGACAAAAATTCAGAACTTAAAGAAAGTGATTGAATGTTAACATAAGTATTTAACCACTTACTAATAAATACAATATTATCTTATTCTCAAAAGACAGACATATTTAATACTGTGTTTTTTATTTGCTAACGAGTGCATCACTATCGTTTTTATAGTCTAAATCCTCCTTTCATAGTGAAATTAATATCTCTATCTTTCCTCGGTGTGACATAGGACAAATGATAGGCTTAATAGTTTTAAAGGGATTCTAACATTATTTGTACGTTACAAATAATGAATCTTTATAATATTCAATCCAAATTAATTGACCAATTAATCACATTAGGTTATTATGCCAAATTCATTCACTTTCTTTACACGGATGTCGAAAATAAATGTGCATTCATAAATATCATTTATATTCATTAATCAAAATATACACAACATATTCATGTAGGATGTACCCATGATTTTAGTATAGTAAATATACTAAAAACATGAAAATGGTATACATATCACTTCATGTAGCAAACCATCTCAAGTAGCAAACATATTCACCAACAACTGATGTTTAAGAACCAAAGGAATCATATCACAATGACACTCGAAATAAATGCAATATAAAACATGCCTAAGACTCGATATATTTTATCGACATCAATCCAGTAAAGCAAATCACCTTTCTGGGACATTGTGTTGATTTTGATAACACCACATCAAGTGCTACGGGGCTGCAATGCACCTTGAAGGTTCTTAACAGCACTGTCATAGTGTACAAATCCCATGAACCAGAATTCATGGTTATCAACTGATATAATCTGTATGTATTTCTCGGCCGGGTTGGCTTTGCTAGCTGATGGATTCACTGCCCTCAGCTGATGTAATGGAATAACCACCTACATGAACGAGTTGCGACGGACACAAAAACACATACTAAAGATTAGACAAGTTAAACAAAAACAAATACGGGTTTAGATTTCATGCAGTTACTGACAGTATATAAACTTATAAATGAAAAATATAAATCCATAAATAAATGGTGAAAGGCAAGTATATTTATAAACACATGTATGTATTAAAAGTGTATGTCAAAGAAGAAGAAGAAGAAGCTAGCAAGAATTTTGAGAAATCTCTAACACGTAGGTCCTTATAAAACCGAAATTTAATGGCTTTTGACTAACCTTAGGTCATCTATTACAAGATGGCTTTTGACTGTGTTATTCAGAATCATAAGAGCAATTAAATTTAGTAAAACTGGGATATTATGATCTATTTACAGTTGCCCCAACTCGATCCATTCTCATATCAGCATTCTACCTTCAAAATGCCAGTTAAAGTCCCTACTTCACTGCCAATAGTGTTCAACTTCTTTAATAAGAAAGTATCAATATCGACTAAAATTTGCGCTAGGAGAGAGAGCAATTCTCACAACAAGGTGACCGCAGGATTTTGCAAATAACTAGGATAAGTAAAGTACAACGCCAATACAAAAGGAATCTAGGTTGTTTAAGACAGGTTTCACAAAGAACCCGGGATTGTCAACTTCGAGTAATCCACATAGAATCAAGTATTGAGCATTACAATTTTTTTTGAAACATGTAGACCAAGGAAGCGATGAAAAAATAATAATTCATGTCCTTAACATCCTATATGAAACAGCCAAAACCTAACAATGTTCTAGCACAGGCATTAGCATCAACAAGTTGTTAGCCTACATACACTCAACTCGACCCTAGCCCTTAGTTGCAAATGCTAAAATTCGAACCGAAACAGTAATGCATAACATAAACCTGTTTACCTTATAATAGCTATATTGAGTCTGGTCACCAACTTGATAAGCCAGTGGATTGTCGCTACAAAAAGCAAGCTTTTCGGTCGACAGATATAAAACTCCAATAACAGGACCAGCCGATGTGGACAAGTAGCAGGCATATGTCTTCAGAAGCTTTTCATCAGGAACAGTCTCAAATGTTGTCCGAAAGATCTTCTCATAACCACCGTCCGCAATAACTTTGGTAGTCTGAGCAATTTTTCCTACAGCAGCGTCAGCAAAACTCGGCCCAGTTTTCACTGCAACAATATAAGCAAAAAACTTACTTACCCCAATTATCGGACTTCATAATATTATCCATTCTGTTGACAATATGTAATAAAAATAGTACAGAAATAGCAGGGGAGAAAGGGTAATTATCAGGAGATTGAAATAATTACAGTGTTGCCACATGTTCTCAGCTATCTCTTTCGCCTTCTTAGTATCGTCCGCCGCTTTCTTTCCCCATTTCCCCAACACGTCTTTCACTGAATCCATCCTATCTGCTCGAAGAAAAGAAAGGGATTAAATTTTAATAGATTTAAAACTAGATTCAAAATTCCAATTTGGCATAAACTGAAGCGAGTGGGTTACTCTTGACGGAAGATGATTGAACTGGTGCCGGAGAAACGTAAGGATTGGACTCGGCAGGCATGGTGGTGGCAGCGCTGGTAGAATCGGTGCTGGGTGTGGATTGGGATCCGATTGGGAACCCATAGAAACGCTGGTCCAATTTTCCGGCGGAGGAGCGACGTCCTTCGGGTCTAATTTCGGGTAGGGAGCGTAATCAGAAGAGACAGTCGGCGGTTGGGTTGACTCCGAGGATGAAGTTGACTGTTTGGTTTCCGGGATTTTCTCATGATCGGTCGGGGGCTGGCTCATCATTTCCTTTTGTTCGGATCAGATAAAGGAAAATGTAAAATTCGTTTAGTATTAAACAACGAAAAAGCTAATATCGGGAGAGGAATCGAGATTCAAAAAATGAAAAGAAATCGTGAGGAAGACGTTCTTACAATAGCTGTCGTTCTTCTTTCTTTATGTCCGAAGTTTGAGCTTTGCATATCAAGCGAACAGCTGGCACTTGGTGACGCCACATGCCACACGATAACATAACATAATATAGGACAAACTATCTGTTTAGTCATCTATTTTCCAATGTGTTTCAATTTTAGTCGCTCGACTATGAATTTTTCGATTTGATCATTAACGTCTCAAAAATTATATCTCTAGTCATATTGCTCTGTTAGTTTTGTTTAACACTGTGATGACATAACAATTTTTGTTCCAGAAATTATACAAAAATCCCAGACACTTTCGTCTCAAAAGTCTTAAAGCCATAGTTGAGAGTTGGTTGGCTTTGCCTTTTATCACTGAAGACTGTAATTTAGAGCATATATAATTCTAATTGAGAGATAATGAGATTAGAAAATCATAGAGATAAATGAGAGCTGGTTATGGGATCTTGTAGCTGAATTACTGAGAAGTGAAACACTATACATTTTTGTTCGCTTGTAATGAATCATGAATTGCGTTTATTGTTTAAAAGATCTAACATCGCATCTAACTAAATTAATTAGTAGTCGATATTCTATCAAAAAATATTGTATGATTGATATCCAGAGAATTTTTAAGTATTACTATGAGTATTTAATTAAATATTCAGAGGATTTTTAAGTATTATTGATATTTTATAATGATTAATATTATTTTTATGTAATTATAATTTATACTATAAAACATGACAACAAATTAAGATATAATTAGAGATTAACTAAATGATTAGTGACTAAGAGTATAAAAGTACTCACGTTCCATATTATACGAGTTCAAATCATAATATTTATCTTAAAAATATAAATATTTCTCAATATAATAAAATATAATTACGTTCCGTCAGCGTAAACTGAAACAATACGTAGAACATTGAATGGCATTGGACTAAAGACAGGGCCATAATCAAGATTCTGCCAGTCTTTGGGCCATCCCTTGTAAGTGTTTTATTTTGGGCTCCTTCCTTAATCAATCGACTTTGGCTAGCATCGGATTTTTTTTTATAGAAGGATACCATCAGATTTTGATTCTTCAATATTCCGCCCATCGAATTGAATCTTTCGTATCTAAAAGTTTTTATATATTTAATTAACATCAGACTTGATAAAAAAGTTAATTACATCAAAATCTTTATGATTTTCGTTCTAAATTGATCTCTAAACATATAAATTTTTAATTTTATTCTAAAACTATAACTTTTATTCTAAATTAGTCCTTAGAATACGTCCTTAGTTTTAAATTGGTAGTTAAACTTTTGAATTTTATAATTTCATCTTCAAACTATCGATATATGCTATATAATAATATGATTGGACGTAAACAACAATTATTGTTGGATTTAAATGAAAGAATAATTAACTTAGAAGCGTATAAAGAATTACGAAGAATTTGAGAAAATAAAAATAAAAACCAAATGATCTTTCAGTAGTGGTTTCAGGGATGTAATACAACATTAATCATCACTCATGTCATATCATATTATTACCAATATACATCGATGTTTACGTCCCCTAAACCCTCGTGTAGTTTTATGCCGGACTGAAAAGTGACTCAGGGGGTTTGCTTTATATACGGAGAGCTTCAATTGCCTCTGATTATGATCTCTCCCCTCGTTGTACTTGCTCTTAACATTAATTCGTTGCTCTTTTCCCTCAATTTTAGGCTTAAGGAGGTTTTTCAATGAAACACGAATTGATGTTCCATCATATAACATCATATCCTATTCCAATAACATGTCAATCCTTTCAAAAAAAACATATGATGATTTAATTAACATGAGACATGATTAGCATATATTGATAACTTGTGGATGAGATCTAGGTGTTTAAAATTTTGGGATAAAATTAGAATGTTCAGCATTTTAGGGATAATTTAGAATTAGAATCATTATTCGATGATGAAATTAAAATTATTAGAAGTTAAAACAAATTTAAAATAAAGGTCGTAGTTTGCAAATATGTCATCCAGTTAACTTAAAACAAAAATTAAAATAAGCTTTAATATCTTTATGGGTTAACTATTGGAATGGTCACTTATGTTTTCCCGAGTACAATTTTGGTCACCGATTTTCAAATTCGACCAATAAGGTCACTTACGTTTTCGATCTGTAAACTTCTGGTGTAACGACCCAAATTTCAGAATTCAAGGGTTGGATTAACCCGAAGCGTGGGCGTTGTGTTCCACCTCGTGTTTGGGGCAACATATTGCACCTTGGGAGCCCTATTAGCCTTATCCCTTGTTTTTGGGATCAATTGGTTGTTCTGGGTTTGAGTTGGGAGGAGTTGAAGAAATGTAGTGTGGTAAATGTCTTATTAAAAGAAAATTGAAGGAAGAGGCTTTAATTTTTTGCACAATGCAGAAAATGGTGAGATCAACTTACTTTATGGTCTCTTGTTCCCTTTCAAACTCATTCTCCCACCCAAAACACCACCACCAAAGGTAAAATCTTGAGGCCTTGCTTTGTGAATCACGTTTTGCTTGTTGAGGGAAGTTTTATCATCATTCATGGATCTTTAGTTCAAGGTAAGTTTGGTTTAAAATGGTGGAGGTTGAGTTTTGATGGGGGTCTTTGGGGGAGTTCGAGAATAAAGTGTTGATGACTCTATTCTTGGTTTAATTAGTGTCCTTAGCTCCTAAATTCTTCCCAATAGTGTATTAAATCGTTTGGTAATCTTCCCTTGTAGCGAAAGAGGTGGGAGGCCTTCTAAAGCTCTTGGGAAGGAGAAAACTTGAAGGCTTGGTGGGCATCATTTCAGCCTTCACAGTTGAGGTTAGTACATTACTAACTCCTATGTATTCTTGGGAACCATCAATTTGCTTGCTTGCTTGATATTATGATGTTTTGGTTAAAGTTGAAAGCTTGGTGTTCATCTATGGTAATTTCCAAACTTGGTGTTGAATGGGTGTAAAAATAGTAGGAATCCACCTAATAGACCTGTCATATTGTAGGTTTAAATTGGAACATTGTTATACAAGTTAGAGGGTGTTTAGTGGGGATTTCGAACTCCAAAATTCAAAATATGTGTTCGCGTACCGATACTGGGTGGACCATTATCGGTACCCCTTTATATGAGATATCCCTTTTTCAGGTGAAATGCAAATGGGGTATCGGTACCCATAGAGGCGTACTGGTACCACTGTTCCATTGAGATTTCCAATAGCAAAAAATGGTATCGGTACACATAGGGGGCGTATCGATACCTATTGCGTATCGGTACACGTTCCCCGTGTATCGATACAGGGTTTTGGTTAAACCCTTTCAGCGTGCTAAGCTGAGTATCGGTATGCACAAGTGGGTATCGATACCCACATAAGCGTATCGATACTCCTAGGCAAGTATCAGTACTCGCTAGGTAGTCTGCCTAAGGAACTTTGTTTTAAGTTTGAGGGTTCTATAATTCAAGGACAAGGGTCCAATGGGTCTCCTAAGGGGTAAAATGAATAGTAAAACTAAAAAATTAATTTTATAACCCCATATGTGGCCTAAATGATTAATGACTTGGTAAATGAAAGGGAGAAATTGCTTGTACTAGCAAACCTTAGGGATCCTTGGTGGATCATGTGTAAACGTACCAGGTGAAGGCACTTGTGTGGTTGAGTTATTTGATTTATGAGATCCGGGTACCCAGTGAAAGTGTTGCAATACAAGTTGATGAGATTTTGAATGTACGTTCCTGAGGTTGTGTGACACCGGACATCATCCGATGATACTCAACAAGAGATTCCGAGTATGAGTGTACGTTCCCGAGGCTGTGTGACACCGGTCTCACTCTGAGTGTACGTTCCTAAGGCTGTGTGACATCGGGCCTTACTCTAGGTTTGTTGGTATAATGTATGTATGCTGTGTGAGATAATGTATCCTTGCTTGCTATGTGTTTAGACGATTCTGGTAGCATAATTTCTCATCTTATCACGATATCATAATTATGGCTTGCTCTTATTTATGATTTACATGAATCTTGGTTGAGTGGAAGTGTATCCACTGAGCTTCGTTAGCTCAGCATTCAGAATTGTTGTTTCCGTTCGCAGGTTAGTAGGTTGTTGTACATTGTTAGAGCACCATCGGAGTAGGACCTCAACATCAACTTGTGTCCGAGTACAGTACTTAGGCTTATTTGGGCTATGTATTCGTAGGACCTTGTGTTGTATTGCAACTCTCATTTTGAATTTTAACCTATGAGTCAAATGCTTTTAATTATATATTTTAAATGGAGCTCTTATGTAAAGTTTTTAACTGTTAGGTTATGTAAAGTATTTGAACTTATTGGATTTTATGACATGATGATTTTTGGGCTGTAGCGAAGGTCTTTTTTCTTAAACATCGCTAAAATAAAAACGATGGGGTTTTCGAAATGTTTTTGAAAGGTGTTTGCGATTTTTTTTAAAATATTTATTCTGTGGGGTTTACAAAAACCTTATAAAAATGGAGTCGCCACCGGCCACTTAGGTAGGCTGGACACCACAAAACCAGAGATTCAAAAGACAGGGTTCGGGAGTCGGTTACGGATGGGGAAGGATTAGCACCCCCACACCGCCCAAAAACTGGTACTTTAATAATTACCGCTTTATTAATATTGGATTTTCCAGATTAAAGTGACGATTACTTTAAATTTCGGTCATAATTGCGAATATATTTTAAAGGTCCCGTTATCCGAGAATAAACGCCCAACCACTATCACTACGCTTGATACTGGCCCCGCTTACGCTCGGATAAAAGGACACCGCATTAACAATTTATATCTCGATATGCGATTTTAATGGCAAAAATATAAAACATGGTAAAACATTTAAATTTAGTAAAGATTGACATACCAGAATACTAATTTAACATGAATGATATTTTAGACTAAAACATGTATATATATACATATTACTCTAAATAATAGATAAAAATAATTATAATATGTCAAAATATCAAGGCAGGAATAAGTATATATAGACGAACATATATTAAAAAAAATGCATACTAGCAATAAAACATATTTCAACATATACGGGTCAACATATCATATAAAAAGGATAAATATACTAACATGTAGCCCTAAAAAATAAGAAAGCACACACACATATAAAAATGCTAAATATGCCATATATGAATTAACTAAAACATAACATACTTGATACGAATAACCGGATAAAAACATAAATATTATATTTAACACATATATACATAAAAACATGAAATACGAGTCATATACGAGGGACATAAAATAAAATAATATCACTATATACGATTATAATACGAACAATAATATTTACAAATAAAATAGGACTGAAATGAAAGAAAAACAAAAGTCAGTGGCAGAAATTAAAGAACAATAATATGTAATTTGGGGACGAAATTGAAAAACAAACAAAACCTATAAAGACCAGAATTGTAATTATACCAAGGGGCAGACCCAAAGTGAAAAATCCAAAAATGCGGGATGATTAAGGACGTAATTTTACCAATTAGAAACTGATTCGGTGTAATTTAGGGACTAAATTGTAACCTTTTGAAAAATCGGGGGACTGGATCGTGATTATACCATGCGGCAAGACAAAAATGAAAATATTGAAAACGCGTGGGATTAAGTGTGTGATTTACCCATTTCAAAAATAATAATAACTATATAAGGGCTATTTTCGGATCAAAACCAAGTTTTCCCCATTTTCGTTTCATTCTTGATTTTCAAATGGCCCGTGTTCATCTTTCTCTCATATGTTCTTACAAAACCCGAATCCGGCGGCCGGCCATCGTGTTCTCTCACCACGCCCATCGCTAAACCTGGCCATTAGGCTCCCAAAATACACCAAAACATTCCCTTGTCGTCCTCAATACGAATTCGTGGTTGGATTCGGAGGATACCCTTTCTTTTACTCTAGATCTAAGAAATACGAACCAAAAAAATACTTTTTAGACCAAAATACAACTACAAAGGGTCTTCTTCCCCCTTTAGTTCACTGGATCCGCTTGTAGAAGCCGAGAGGTTTTGTCACCGAGGGAAGGAAGACCCACGAACAAGGCCGTAAGACTTACTTCCTTTTTTGTTTCTGTTTTTTTTTATTTCGTATATGCATGTAAAGAAATAAGTAAGAAAAAGAGACAAGTGTTTACCAATGGATCCCTTTTTTTATTATCTCGACTGGTTACCAGTTTTTGGTTTTACAAGCTCTCTGTTCCTTTTTTGTTACTACTCTCTCTGTTTTTTTCTTGCTAATCTTTTTTGCTCGCTCGCTAAAAAAAATTCTCCCCATTACAACAGCCCCGTTTCATATATATTACTGCCTCTGCTTTTGTTGCAACTTGTATCTTCTTTTCCAGATCTGACATTTGCTTGTTGTCTTTGGCATAATCTGAACGCGGGGACTGAATATTGGCGCGGTGGCGGTGTGGTCATTCTGCCAGAGGCCAGACGCATTTTCGGCCGTTAGATCAGATCTGATCTAACGGTCGAGATGGCTTGAAGAACGATCGGCCTGGATGAAGCCTCGATATGATGAGACGGCTTGAGATTTCGCCACGTGGAGCTCCGCAGTCGAGGAGTCAGAACGCGTGGATCTTACGCGCGTGTGAGATATTAAAGCGTCCACGCGTGGACCACACGCGCGCGTGGCACTCGAACGGTCCATACGTGTGGAGCACGCGCCTGGCAGATATTTTTGACCTTGGTTGCATCGTGGCCGTTGGATCGGATCTTGATCCAACGGCCCACGCTTCCCGCATTTGTAATTAAATGGGATTCAGATTTGGGCCAAACGGGCCTTGTAATTGGATTTGTAATTGGACTGTAATTTTTTATTTGGGTTTAATGCATTTAATTTTTTCATTTTGTCAGCCCAATAATAGTATAATTATAACAGCAATACATACACATACGAAAATATATACTTATATTATACGATCATTAATTAATATAATATTCTAGTATACGTACGTATAATCATACATATAATTAACATAACATCTATATACGCTTATATCCTAGATACATACGTGACATACATACACCCCTAATACGTATACATAGCTTATACATGCACACATCACCTTATATTAGTAACATTCATATAATAAATATACATGCAATATTAATATATTTACAAGTAAAAATGAGTGATTACAGTTGCCCCTCTTTGCTTGTTCTCATGGAATGGGAAACAAAGCAAAGATTCATAAGCACTCATTTTTATCAGACTTCCCTGTTTGTAGCCTTGGAAAAACGAATTCTTTTGGACATCTCCGCTCTTCCTTGGCTGAATCTTCAGGTTCGTAAGTTCTTCCTATATAGAGCTTCGTCACCTTCCGATCTTGGAGCTACAAGCTCTTTTCGACATAGAACCCTTCGCTCTCATTTTTATCAGACTTCCCTGTTTGTAGCCTTGGAAAAACGAATTCTTTTGGACATTTCTGCTCTTCCTTTGCTGAATCTTCAGGCTCGTAAGTTCTTCCTATATAGAGCTTCGTCACCTTCCGATCTTGGAGCTACAGGCTCTTTTCGACATAGAACCCTTCGCTCTCATTCTTATCAGACTTCCCTGTTTGTAGCTTTGGAAAAACGAATTTTTTTGGACATTTCCGCTCTTCCTTGACTGAATCTTCGGGCTCGTAAGTTCTTCCTATATAGAGCTTCGTCACCTTCCGATCTTGGAGCTACAGGCTCTTTTCGACATAGAACCCTTCGCTCTCATTTTTATCAGACTTCCCTGTTTGTAGCTTTGGAAAAACGAATTCTTTTGGACATCTCCGCTCTTCCTTGGCTGAATCTTCAGGCTCGTAAGTTTTTCCTATATAGAACTTCGTCACCTTCCGATCTTGGAGCTACAGGCTCTTTCGACATAGAACCCTTCACTCTAAGACAATGAAACTCGGAGTCTTTCCTATATAAGACTCTTTGCTTTTGACACAACATGTTTCCTATATAACCCTGTGTCATAGGTGAATTGCTTTGACTGGGAGTTCTTCCTATATAGAACTGCGAGTCTTCACCTTGGAGCCTTCAGTCCTTCCTATATAGAACCTTTGGCATCTGGAATCTCAGAGCTACAGGTTCTTCCTATATAGAACCTTTTACTCTAAGATAATAAAGCTCGGAGCCCTTCCTATATAGAACTCTTCGCTTTCGACACAGCAGGATTTCCTATATAATCTTGCGTGTCATGGGTGAATTGCTTTGACTGGGAGTCCTTCCTATATAGAACTGCGAGTCTTCACCCTGGAGCTGTCAGTCCTTCCTATATAGAACTTTCAGCTTCTGAAACCTCAGAGAGAAGGATTCTTCCTATATAGAACCTCTCTCTAGAGCTTGAAAACATGTGCCTTCATGTAAAAACATTGTCTTCTCATTTAGGATTCACACCGTGACGGTCTTCGATGTCTCTTTGGATCTGCAGATACCTGTCTGAGACGAAAACAAAATGCTATGACAAATGAATGAATTGACATGCTCCTAATTCTAGTGATGCTTGACTATTCATGATGCATGAGAGTCAATCTCTGGGTAGGCTTGTTTTGGTCCTTATTTGATCTTGACGTCTGTTTTCTCCTTTTTTACAGGCATCGATACTTCGCCTCACTGTCAGGTTCAACCATC
Organism: Hibiscus mutabilis; assembly: GCA_019671005.1. Classification (NCBI taxonomy): domain Eukaryota; kingdom Viridiplantae; phylum Streptophyta; class Magnoliopsida; order Malvales; family Malvaceae; genus Hibiscus; species Hibiscus mutabilis. The sequence goes on from CM033745.1 coordinate 5,920,385, forward strand.
TCAACCTTTCTTTTTCTCCAATTATGATTTGGAATTTTAAAGCGCCCTTTCGGGTTTTCACTTTAAAGAGATTTTTTTGAGAGGGGTGCCCTTCTGGTTTTCACCCAAGAGATCTCTTTTGTTATCTCGTACGCCTTTCTTGAATAGATAGGACATGTGCCATTGGTCATCCTACCTAGTTGTTTAAAGCTTCTCACCTTCCCTAGCCATTAGGTAGGGAACTGGAGGGCGGAGTTAACATCGTTTTCTTTGATCACCTGCAATTTTCAAGGTTAAATCAAAGTAATGCTCCGAAATCTCTTGTTTCATTATAAGCCTATGTTATCTTATTTGACTAAAATTGACAAGAAGGCCAGGAATGGATGCTCAAAAACACGGCTTTATTACGATTAAGGGCTTCGAGATATCTTGAAAAGAAAGGTACGACACACATGAGTTTAAGTATGAAAATACAAGATCCCTCATTATCTTCGATATGAATGATACGTGACCCTGTCAACCGGTGTAGAATTTTTTTGCCTGAAGCCTTCTCTTCACAATGTTCATGAAGATGCCATTCTCTTCGGATATTCAACTTTTCAACTTACCCGAGCCGCCCTTTGCGGGTTTTCAACTCGAGTCCTTCCTTTGCTTCAAGACGCCCGGTTTCGGGTTTTCGTCCTGAGCTCTCCAATTTTTTTAGAGATAATATTTCTTGACGACATCAGAATTTACGGGATTTTTCAGCTCGTCCCCGTCCATTTCTGTTAGGATCAGGGCTCCTCCTGAGAAGGCCTTTTTTATGACGTACGGTCCTTCCCAGTTGGGCGTCCATTTTCCTCGAGAATCTTTCTGGATATGGAGGATTCTCTTGAGTACCAGATCCCCTTCTTTGAATTCTCTTGGGCGCACCTTTTTGTTGTAAGCCTGCACCATCCGCTTTTGGTACATCTGACCATGACAAATGGCCTTTAGTCTTTTTTCGTCAATGAGATTTAGCTGGTCGAATCTGGCCTGCACCCATTCAGCTTCTTCCAATTTTACTTCGTTTAAGACTCAGAGAGACGAAATCTCTACCTCAATTGGGAGTACTGCTTCGGTACCATACACCAAGGAGTAGGGTGTTGCCCCTGTTGATGTACGAATGGACGTCCTATAGGCGAAAAGGGCAAAAGACAACTTCTCATGCCAATCCTTGTAGGTATCCGTACTCTTCGCTATGATCTTCTTTATATTTTTGTTTGCTGCTTCCACTGCTCCATTCATTTTAGGACGATAGACTGTGGAATTATGGTGTGTTATTTTGAATTGAGTGCACACGTCCTTTACCATTTTGTTGTTCAGATTGGAAACGTTGTCGGTGATGATCCTCTCTGGCAGTCCGTATCGACAAATAATTTCCTTCTTTAAGAACTTACAAACTGTAGTCCTGGTGATATTGGCGTAAGACGCTGCCTCTACCCATTTAGTGAAGTAGTCTATGGCGACCAAAATGAAACGGTGCCCATTGGAGGCTTTCGGATGGATCTGCCCGATGACGTCCATGCCCCATACTGCGAAAGGCCACGGAGAATTCATGGTGTGTAGAGGTAATGGGGGTGCATGAATCTTGTCGGCGTAATTTGGCATTTGTGGCATTTTTAAAGGCGTAATCGATGCAATCTCCTCCATGGTCAACCGTATAACCGTATCTCATAATTTTTCGGGCTATAGACAGCCCGGCGGCGTGCGTTCCACGTATCCGTCATGTACTTCAGCTAAGATTTCCTTCGCCTCTCGGGCATCCACACATCTCAAAAATGTTTGATCATGACTTTTCCTATATAGGATTTCCCATCTAGGATATATTTTGTTGCCATTTTTACGAGCGTTTTTACATCATTGTTGTTTGCCCCTTCGGATACTTTTGAAGCTTGACATATTGCGGGATGTTATAGTACCATGGATTTCCGTCAATCTCTTCCTGTATATTACAACAATGAGCAGGTTTTTCAAACGTCTGCATCTCAATGGGTTTCATTTACGCCCCGGTGTTTGTTTTAAACATGGATGCCAAGGTTGCCAATGCATCCGCCATCCGATTTTCTTCTCGGGGTAGGTAATTGAAGTGACCTTTTCGAACTCTTTGACGAGCTCTTGGATCCATTCGTGGTACTTGACCAACTTCGGGTCTCGGTTTCCCACTCCCGCGCAATTGGTAAATGACTAGGGACGAATCTCCAACACTCGAAGTTCCTTAACCTTTCTTTCGATGGCTGAGTTTAGTCCCATGATGCAAGCTTCGTATTCAGCTATATTGTTTGTGCGAGAAGAATTCCAATCTGCTGGTGAAAGGATAATATACGTCCTCGGTGAGATTAGCACGCCCCTATCCCATGTCCGGCGTTGGAGGCTTCATCAAGTAAAGTTTCCATGACATATCATCTCGAAATCTCTTCTTCGGTTGTGATGCACATTAAGTCTTCGTCTGGGAAACTAAAGCTCAATGCCTCATAGTCATCCGAAACACGACTAGCCAGAAATCTGCTCTGGCGCTCCCCCTTTACAGACTTTACGATTAACATATACGATGTCGAATTCGGATAAGAGCATTTGCCATCGGGCCACCCCTTCCCGTTAAGCGCGGGCGCTCCATTAAGAACTTTAATGGGTCTAGCTTGGATATTAACCGGTAGTATGGTACAACATGTCTTGTCTCGAGCCGCTTGGTAGCCCAAACTAGAGCACAACACAGCTTCATCTTTGGCGGGTACCGTGTTTTGTAATCATTGAATTTCTGCTCGGGTAATAGATGGCTTGCTCTTTTTCTTGACTCATCGTGTTGCCCCCAGTACACATCCCATTGAATTCTCAAGACCGTTAAGTAGAGAATTAGTGGTCGACCAGTGCTTCAAAAGCGACTAAAATTGGAGCATTTGTCGTACTTTTTGATCTTTTCTAGGGCTTTCGACATTCTTCATCCCACACGCCAGATTATTCTTTCTAAGAAGTCCAAGACCGGGTCGCATTGATTGGTTAATTGGGAAATGAAACGAGAGATATAATTCAGCCTCCCGAGAAATCATGGACTTCCTTTTGTGTGCGGGGTGGTGAAAGGTCCTGGATGGCTTTCACTTTATCGGGATCAATTTCAATCCCTCTTCTGCTTACTACGAACCCTAAGAGTTTTCCAGAAGTAACGACGAAGGTACATTTGGCAGGATTGAGCCTTAGTTGGTACTTCCGTAGTCTTTGGAATAGTTTTCTCAAGTTCTGTAGGTGCTCTTCCTCTGTTCGGGATTTGGCAATCATATCATCTACGTATACTTCTATTTCTTTGTGCATCATGTCATGGAAAAGAGTCACCATTGCTCTTTGGTATGTTGCCCCTGCGTTTTTTAGTCCAAATGGCATCACCTGATAACAAAAAGTGCCCAACATGGTTATGAATATGGTTTTCTCCATGTCGTTAGGATCCATCTTTATCTGGTTGTACCCTGAGAAGCTGTCCATGAAGGAAAACCATGAATGTCCTGCGGTGTTGTCAACCAGAGTGTCAATATGTGGCAAAGGGAAGTTGTCTTTAGGGCTAGCTCGATTCGATCCCTATAATCTACACACATACGAACTTTCCCGTCTTTCTTTGGTACTGGTACAATGTTTGCAACCCATTCGGGGTATTTGGCTACCTCCAATAATCCAGCATCAAATTGCTTTTTCACTTCTTCACGGATTTTTAACAACATCTCTGGCCTCATTCTCTGAAGTTTTTGCTGTACTGGTTTGCACTCCGATTTTGTTGGCAATTTGTGCACCACTATATCGGTGTTCAATCCCGGCATATCTTGATAAGTCCAGGCGAAGACATCATTGAATTCCTGAAGTAGGGCTATTAGTTCATGCTTGGTTTTTGAGGAAATAGTCGTTCCTATTTTTATTTCTTTTCTCGCTTCTTCAGTCCCCAAGTTGACAATTTCTGTTTCTTCTTGGTGGGGCATAATCTGCCTTTCTTTGTCGTCCACCATTCTCTTTAACTCTTCCGGGACCTCAATTTCTATTTCATCATATCCTCCCTCAATTTCCTCTGAGACCTTAGGGCATTCGAAATTTACTCCAGGATCGGATCCAGTATCATTCATATCGTCAATCATGAGCGACCTGCATTAAAGGAGAACGAATTGTATTGGGAAAGAGACGGTTTTACATGAAGGGAATGAATATGAAGAATGCATGAATGGAATAAATGAGACTTTGGTCATTTTTAAGAAAGTGGGGATATTTTCATTTCAATTAAAAAGTTAACATAGGTGCCCCATACAAGAGATCCCCATTGTCTATGGGCAAAAACAAAAGGTTGATTCGGAGCATTACTCTGATCTATTCCTAAAAACTACAGGTAGATCAATGCAGCTCCAGTTATCAAGTGTTTCCCCGGGATGGCAAGGGCGGATGTTGGTCAACATTTTGCTACCTCGGTCATTTTCAGCTATCATGTTGATGTACATCCCTTCAAATGTTTTACTGAGTATTTCCTCCTGGTTAAATTCATCATTTTTCATCATTGCCTCTCCAATATCTTGACCTGGCTGGTAGAACCCTCAGAAGATGAAAGTGGCTTTCAGACTAGGAAAGGACATCGACCTCCACGGAATGTCTTCTCCTTTAGATCTGGCTTTTCTTTGCTCCTCCTTTCTCTTATATTCCTCTTTCTTCTGTTGGACACTTGGTTGATAACCCAGCCCGAAACGATCCTTCTTGGTTGTGATATTCTTGGGTCTCAGGTTTCCTTGTAATTTCTTCCCCAGCCCTTTTCCTATTTTGGCTCCTCGGCCCAGAGTTTCTGCGATGGTCATCTTGGTACAATTAGATAACCTGGGGTAAGGGATCCGGCTTCCCTCTAAAACGAATGTGGCGTTTACTAGTTCTAATGCTCAGAACGAGCATTCTGCAGCATTTTCATCATTTTGAATGTAGGGGGTGTCTGATGTCACGGAAGCAACAAATTCATGCTCTGCTTCTACGGTGACCAATTTGCCTTAAACTACAAATTTTAATTTCTGATGCAATGATGATGGGACAACTCCTGCGCAGTGGATCCACGGTCTTCCCAATAAGCAGTTGTAAGATGGTTTTATGTCTATCACCACAAAATCGATCACATATTCGGTTGGTCTGATCAATAGGGGCACCTTAATTTTCCCCATTGTTCCTTTTTGCGTACCATCAAAGGCTCTTACCGAGTTGTAGCAAGGCTTTAGGTGCGAACCATCTATTGGCAATTTTTGCAGGGTTACCATAGGCAAGACATTCAATGCTGACCCGTTGTCGATCAGTACGCCTGGTAATACATACCCTTTGCAATGGGTAGTGATGTTAAGGGCTTTGGTAGACCCCATTCCTCCCTCCGGGATCTCATCATCACTGAACGTGATATGATTATAGGCAGTAATATGCCCCACTATCCTGTCCAGGTTTGTTACAGAAATGTCCTGGGGCACAAAAGTTTGATTCAGCACTTTCAATAGCGTCTCCCGATGCTTCTCTGAACTCAAGAGTAATTCCAGCACTGTGATCCTGGCCGGTTATTTTCGTAGTTGTTCCACTACGCTGTACTCGCTATGCCTCAAGAACTTTAGAAATTCTTTGGCCTGGGCCTCAATTACCGGTTCATTTATCTTTTGGGGAGGTTCTTCTCCGAATATTTGCGTAGGGCTAACTGCTGTATTCTTTCCCCAATCTTTTTCAGCTGCTCTCAAAGCCTCGGAGGAATAACACCGGCCGCTCCTTGTGAAATGGCCTGCTTCACCAACGTTCACATTGTTCTGGCTTTGTTGGTCTTCCAGCGTAAGCTCTTTTACCTGTTTATGTTCTGATTCTTCTGGCATGGTCACATTCGCGGCATAATTCCAGGGAATTTGTCGCATGTCTTTGAATGGGAATGGAGATGGTGCTGAAATGACGATCTTGAGATTCATCTTGCTTGTTTCTCATTGGGAGACACCTGCATTCCATATCCTGGGAGAGATAATAAAAGGTTTATCCTTCCCGTATCTAATTTTGGGGCTATCTGTCATGTGCACGTCTGATCCCTTCCCCATGGGTTCCTCGAAGAATTCAATTTGTTTTTCATTCATCAATTTCTGCACCAATTTCTTGAACTCTTCGCATTCTTGGATATCATGCTCTTCAGTCTGATGGAATTCGCAATACTTTCCACATTCCTTCTGCCTTATTATCATGCCTTTGTTGATCACATGAGCCATGCATAATTGTTGAAATACCCACCGTAAAGGAGACTTGATTTCTGACACGTCATCCTTTATCCTCCTGGTAAAGCATTCTTCTATGGCGTTTACCCCTCTGCTCCCATGATTGGGCAGCGGGTTGTTGGCTACGCTTGGCTCTTCAAACTTCAATATCCCAGAATCGATTAGGTTTTGTACGAGCTTTTTGAAGGCAAGACAGTTCTCAGTGGGATGTCCAGGGTACCGCCGTGTGATAGTCGCAATGCGCGCTTGGATTATACCAAGGCGGGAAGGGTGGATTGACAGGATTAACGATGTATGGTCGGACCAAGTCCGCTTCATACAATTGGGAATAAAGCTCGAGTATGAAACAGGTAGGGGTGAAAGTTCTCCTCTTTTATCCTTTCTCGTGACTCTCTCATCTCTTTGATTTGAATTTTGTGTTTTTCCCACGTGTGCTTGTGGCTGTGAGACTGTGAAGTTCTTGGGCGGTATAGGTACTGGTGGTGTTTACTTCATTTCTCTTGTTATACTTTGAGACCCTTCCCCACCATCTATTCTCGCGCTCTTGATTGCGTTCGAGAGACTCCCAGTCTGATTAAGTCGGCAAACACACTTGTGTTGTGTTATTAATAAAGCGGTCAAAGAGTGCCCCTTTAGAGTATTGACAAATAATGGCGTGATTTCATGCTCCGGGATAGGTGGCTGGATTTGGGCGGCCACTTCTCTCCACCTCTGGGCATATTGTCGCAGAGCTTTCATTGGACTTCGCCTATATTTTCTAACATGATTCTGCTAGGGATCATGTACATTACGTGTTTGTATTGCTCGAAAAATGCTTTAGACAAATCTTTCCATGTCTTGACATTTGCTTTGCTTAACCGAGTATACCAACGTAACGCCGCTCGATTAGACTATCCCGAAACAAAGTGGATCGATAGCTTTTCATCTTTATGGTAAACCGCCATTTTTCTACAATACATCGTTATGTGTGCAGAAGGGCATGTGGTTCCGTCATATTTATCAAACTCTGGCGTTTTGAATTTTGGTGGCAAGACAAGATCGGACACCAGACTTAGGTCACTAGCGTCATTTCCTGATTCTTCATTTGATTGTAACGCTTTAAATTTTTCTTCCATGAGGCGGAATCTTTCTTCCCATTTTTTCTCTACCTCATTCCTAATTCTTTCGACCATATTCAGTCCGCACTTCTTCTTCTTCATAAAGTGCTTGGTATCAAGGGTTGAGTCTCGTGCCCTACTTGAAAGCTGGAAGACATTCCTGTAGGGTCAATATACACTTTCCTAGTCTGGTTTGGTGCAGTTGGTTGAACCTTATAGTGAGCCGGGGTACCTTCTGGTTCTGGAATATTTTATCCTTCTACTCGTTTTCCAAGACTTCTTGCCAGTAATGCGGTTATGTCAGAAACTATAGATGTTTGTGACTGCGCAATCTGATCGCTAAGGCTTCTCTGGGCCTCTTCAAGCCTTGTCTCTAGCTCTCTTTGCCCTCTTTCTAGACTGAATATTCTTTCTTCCATGAGCTTTCTTTGTAGCTGGGTAAAGTATAGGTGATGAATGATTGTGGGTTAACTACATACAATGCCACAATATTCATATTGTTAATATGGTTGTAAAAAATAAATGCATGTACAGTGATGCAAATGTTATGATGTAAATGCAAGAATGCATGCAGATGAGGTACTGATTACGCTGGTAATCACCCTTTTGAATTACTTTCACGGGAATTAAAGGGTCTTGATTACAACAAAATTCGTGTTACAAAGTAAAGATCCCTAGTACAAAAGATCTAATTATAACACAGAATCCTATAGATAGATTCTAGCTCTATCTCCTAACTTTCCAATTGCCTTGAGCAGCTTGAGGAACCTAGGAGCTTCTTCCATTCCCGGGGCTATAAAAGGTCGGAGTGTCTCAACCTCGATAGCTAAATCATTTACGTGTCTGGCGACTCGCTGTATGTCCACCATTAGATTTGCGTAGTACTGGTCTCTATCCTGTACCATTCGAGCAGCGTCGCGTAATCTCTTCTGCCAATAGGTGTCCCCTCCGGCTGCCGCTTCCTCGAACACATTAATTCTTTCCTTATAATCCTCCACAACTGCTTCGAGGGATCCGATTCGTGCTTGTAACACACCCACTTCGCGTTCTCTTTCTTGCAGCTCAGCGAAATTATTCCTGTGGTAGTACATTCGAAGTGAGTGTTCGACTTGCTCTACTTTCCCTTTTAATTCATCATTTTGACTTTGGCTTTGCCCCAACCTTTGAATAGTGTCATCGTACAGTTTCTGCATCTCTAACAGTCTATTTCGACTATTTATGGATTTTCTTTTCCATGCGGCGACACTTTCTCTCTCATGATGAACAACCTGTTTTCCCTTGCTGATTTCTTGTCTGGATCTTTCTTTCTCTTGATCAATGGCCTTCTTGGCGGACCGTTTTTCTTCCTCCATAGCCAAACGGTAGCTTTCAATCTCTTTCTCGATCGCTCTTTTGTTAATTTCTCGTTCTTCTTCCACCAAACGGATGCCGTTCATTCTTTCTCTTTCCACAGCTATGAACTGACTCCGGCCGGCCTTTTTTATTTTTGCCTGTAATAGGATGGCATCTTTTTGATAAAGAGTGTTCTTGTCACTCAAATCTGCATTTAATTTCTTCAGTTGCCTAATGATCTCATCCCGCTCGTCAACTTCTAAGCTTGCTTTATAGAGCTCGCTCGCATGTTGGGTCTGTTGGATGTCCATTTTCTTTTTAACTTCCTCGAGTTCACTCCTTAAGATATCGGCTTCGGACGGTACCACCCTTGTGAGCTCTTCGAGTGACACTGTTGGTCCTTGATCAGATTCATGAATCACATTATTAACCCTCAAACGTCTCCAAAGATCGTAATCTGGGGTAGTCATGTGCTCAGTATCTCCTTCCACCCTGATCCGATAACAGTGATCCCAAGCCCTCATGATGGTCTGAATTTTTCCTTTGAATTCTCCTTTGAAAAGAAATTTAGTTTGGCTTAATCCGGCGGTATTGGGAATGAACTGTCGTGATCCGAACTGCCGAGACACTAAAAGTGGAGCACAAGCGATCCTCCATGTAATCCTAACATCATCACCCAATTGAAGTCACCACAATCAGTATAGAAAATAATTAACTTTTTTTCGAGCCATGAGACCCTCCATGCTATGTCCTCATCTCGAATGTTCTGAAGAAACGGTCCACATTTTTGTTTTCAAATCTTCTCGCCATTCTTTTGCTAAGTATTCTCGTAACGGCGAAAAAAACCTTGGAAGGATATCCCGGACTCTCGCGTCGGCGTCTTCCACATGTGACTCGGATCCATACTTGTAATAGCTGTGCGCAGCGACCTCAAAACGCCCCTTCTTCATGCTTCCGCTAGCGTTTAAAGAAATGAAAGTCTCGACCAAGATTGCTGGTACCGGGTTTGCTCTCCGTTTCACCCGCTCAAACAAATCCAGAATGGCTATATCAATGTTCCCGAGTACTCTGGGAAAGATCACCAAGCCATATATTCCTAAAGCAAATAAGTCCATTTTCTTTGCCTCGTCTGGATGTGTTGATATGATGTCCCGAATACTCTCCCATGCAAAGACTGTATTATCTCCTCGGATTTGAAGGAGGCCACTAACCCAATCGTCACTCATTCCTGCAAAGGTCTTGAGTTTAGCAGTGTAATTCTGATTCCTTGGAGGCTTCGCGTAGATCCAATCTTCCTGAATATTTTTCTGGTTAAGTAAAGCAGTGTACTCTTCTACCGTAGGCATCATGTCCTGCCCATTGAAGGTGAAGCGAAAAAAAGCGGATTCCGTAATCGGACTATAGCTCGGAGGTAGGGGCTGGTTAATCCGAACATATAATAGCTGTGCGATGTCGCCATAACTATCGCTAAATAAGTCTTGTAGTCTTGATCCCATCTTTCCCAAATGCTTTGAAGATCCCACAAGTCGTTACGTTGGAGACTCACATAGTGTGTATCCAGCTATTACGCGCGTTCGTTAGGCGGTCGTCCCCTTGGATTTTCTGGTTGACCTCGACCAATGTCCGACCGACAAATTAAGCTCTTCTTTCCTAAGACACCTTTTTTTTCCATAGTGAAAGACTTTCCGATCAGGCAAACCACTTGATCCAAGACCTTTATGCGATGCAAATGCAATGATGTATGAGAAAAAGAACAAAAAGCGAAAAGAAAACAAGTCAGTACCAGATAAAATTGATAAATATATGAATAAAATGAAAAAATTAAACAGAATAAACACACAAAACAACCCTATTTATCCCGTCTAAAACCTAAGGTTATCCGCATGGCTCTAACAGGGTAGGTTTCTATGTTCTCTACATGCAGTTTTGGTTCTAGGAGGTACCCGAATTGTCCTTGCTGTCCTCTACTAAAAGTAGCAAGGCCCCCGATCATCACCCATTATAGGCTCCTTTCAACCGGGTTCAATTCAGGGGGACCCATTCACTTATGCCCGTACAAAGGAACGATATCCTTACGAAAGCATAAGGTACTCGAGCCCCGAAGGTACTTGCTAGGCCCATACGGGAGAACGATATCTCCACGAAAGCATTAGCGTTTTCCCCCCACTTAAAAAGGACGGGTTTATATGCCATATTTTAAATGCGTTAAAATAAACGCGCAATTATGACCGAATGTTAGTTTAATAGTCACTTTAATCCAAGAACTTCCAATATTAGTAAAGCGGTAATTATTTTAAAAGCTTGACTCTCATTTGTTTTTTTTTTGAAAAAACAAAAAATGTCCCCAGCGGAGTCGCCATCTGTAGCGAAGGTCTTTTTTCTTAAACATCGCTAAAATAAAAACGATGGGGTTTTCGAAATGTTTTTGAAAGGTGTTTGCGATTTTTTTTAAATATTTATTCCGTGGGGTTTACAAAAACCTTATAAAAATGGAGTCGCCACCGGTCACTTAGGTAGGCCGGACACCACAAAACCAGAGATTCAAAAGACAGGGTTCGGGAGTCGGTTACGGATGGGGAAGGATTAGCACCCCCACACCGCCCAAAAACTGGTACTTTAATAATTACCGCTTTATTAATATTGGATTTTCCAGATTAAAGTGACGATTACCTTAAATTTCGGTCATAATTGCGAATATATTTTAAAGGTCCCGTTATCCGAGAATAAACGCCCAACCACTATCACTACGCTTGATACTGGCCCCGCTTACGCTCGGATAAAAGGACACCGCATTAACAATTTATATCTCGATATGCGATTTTAATGGCAAACATATAAAACATGGTAAAACAATTAAATTTAGTAAAGATTGACATACCAGAATACTAATTTAACATGAATGATATTTTAGACTAAAACATGTATATATATACATATTACTCTAAATAATAGATAAAAATAATTATAATATGTCAAAATATCAAGGCAGGAATAAATATATATAGACGAACAGATATTAAAAAAAATGCATACTAGCAATAAAACATATTTCAACATATACGGGTCAACATATCATATAAAAAGGGTAAATATACTAACATGTAGCCCTAAAAAATAAGAAAGCACACACACATATAAAAATGCTAAATATGCCATATATGAATTAACTAAAACATAACATACTTGATACGAATAACCAGATAAAAACATAAATATTATATTTAACACATATATACATAAAAACATGAAATACGAGTCATATACGAGGGACATAAAATAAAATAATATCACTATATACGATTATAATACGAACAATAATATTTACAAATAAAATAGGACTGAAATGAAAGAAAAACAAAAGTCAGTGGCAGAAATTAAAGAACAATAATATGTAATTTGGGGACGTAATTTGGGGACGAAATTGAAAAACAAACAAAACCTATAAAGACCAGAATTGTAATTATACCAAGGGGCAGACCCAAAGTGAAAAATCCAAAAACGCGGGATGATTAAGGACGTAATTTTACCAATTAGAAACTGATTCGGTGTAATTTAGGGACTAAATTGTAACCTTTTGAAAAATCAGGGGGACTGGGACTGTGATTATACCATGCGGCAAGACAAAAATGAAAATATTGAAAACGCGGTGGGATTAAGTGTGTGATTTACCCATTTCAAAAATAATAATAACTATATAAGGGCTATTTTCAGACCGAAACCAAGTTTTCCCCATTTTCGTTTCATTCTTCAGTTTTCAAATGGCCCGTGTTCATCTTTTTCTCTCATATGTTCTTACAAAACCCAGAATCCGGCGGCCGTCCGTGTTCTCTCCGCCCACGCCACGCCCACCTAACCGGCGCCGGTAGGCTCCCAAAATACACCAAAACATTCCCCTTGTCGTCCTCAATACGAATCCGTGGTTGGATTCAGATGATACCCTTTCTTTTACTCTAGATCTAAGAAATACGAACAAAAAAATACTTTTTAGACCAAAATACAACTACAAAGGGTCTTCTCTTCCCTTTAGTTCACCAGATCTGGCTTGTAGAAGCCGAGAGGTTTGTCACCGAGGGAAGGAAGACCACCACAAAAGCCGTAAGACTTACTTCCTTTTTTGTTTATGTTTTTTTTATTTCGTATATGCATGTAAAGAAATAAGTAAGAAAAAGAGACAAGTGTTTACCAATGGATCCCTTTTTTGATTATCTCGACTGGTTACCAGTTTTTGGTTTTACAAGCTCTTTGTTCCTTTTTTGTTACTACTCTCTCTGTTTTTTTTCTTGCTAATCTTTTTTGCTCGCTCGCTAAAAAAAAATTCTCCCCGTTACAACAGCCCCGTTTCATATATATTATTGCCTCTGCTTTTGTTGCAACTTGTATCTTCTTTTCCAGATCTGACATTTGCTTGTTGTCTTTGGCATAATCTGAACGCGGGGACTGAATATCGGCGCGGTGGCGGTGTGGTCGTTTCTCGCGAGAGGCGGACGCATTTTGGCGTTAGATCGGATCGATCTAACGGTCGAGATGGCTTGAAGAACGATCGGCCTGGATGAAGCCTCGATCGATGAGACGACTTGAGATTTCGCCACGTGGAGCTCCGCAGTCGAGGAGTCAGAACGCGTGGATCTTACGCGCGCGTGGGATATTAAAGCGTCCGCGCGTGGACCACACGCGCGCGTGGCACTCGAACGGTCCATACGTGTGGAGCACGCGCCTGGCAGATATTTTTGACCTTGGTTGCATCGTGGCCGTTGGATCGGATCTTGATCCAACGCCCACGCTTACTACGCATTTGTAATTAAATGAGATTCAGATTTGGGCCAAACGGGCCTTGTAATTGGATTTGTAATTGGGTTGTAATTTTTATTTGGGTTTAATGTATTTAATTTTTTCATTTTGTCACCCAATAATAGTATAATTATAACAAAGAATACATATACATATGAAAATATATACTTATATTATACGATCATTAATTAATATAATATTCTAGTATACGTACGTATAATCATACATATAATTAACATAACATCTATATACGCTTATACCCTAGATACATACGTGACATACATACACCCCTAATACGTATACATATCTTATACATGCACACATCACCTTATATTAGTAACATTCATATAATAAATATACATGCAATATTAATATATTTACAAGTAAAAATGAGTGATTACATGGGCTAAATCTAGTAGCAAATTTATGGATATTGGCTTGGGCTCGAGGCCCAATTGTGGCATCCGAATTGGGGTGTTACATCTGGTCACTGGAAGTTAAGTATCGTTAAATGGGTGACGTGGCTGTTAAAGGGAAATTTATATAATTACACATTTGGTCAATGTTAGTTGCTTATTATATCAATTTGATCATAATTTTAATTTAATTAAATAGATTAATCACTCAATTAGGTACCGACACATGTCATCACCTTATTAGAGGAGTTTAATTAATTATTATTTAATAAATTTATTTTCCTCCTCCAATCAAGTGGTGAGATGTGATTGGATGAGGAAAATAAAATAAAAAATTATTTTGTCTTGGCGGGGAATTAAACCTAGGTTCCCATGGGTACAAGTGGCGTAAGTTTGCCACTGAATCAATTGATCATTTATGATATAAAGTACAAAATACAATATATATTTTTAGTTTTTTGTTAATACAAGGAAAATAAATAAATATAGATTAAAGGGACTCGAACATGACATACTTGAGACACATAAAAAATATTTAAACCAATGTAGAAATATAATAATTAAATTAAAGTTGACAACATTTTATATATTTATATATAATTATATTAAAAATAAAAATTATATTCGAGTGAACTTTAATTTTGTTGTTAATCTTATTTATTTCCTATTTCATGGTATTAACTTTAATTTAATTATTATATTTTTATTTTTAAAAACATTTAATTTTATTGAATAAAAATTTAAAATTATATTAAAAATTCATTTAACGAAACCAAACTTTTCTTATGATTAGAGTTATATTTGTGAGTTTGAATTTATTAATGAATTTTTAATATAATTTTAAATTTTTTATTTTAAATCATGAATTAACTATTTTTAAATATTATATTTCTACAACAATTTAAATGTTTTTTATGCGTCTCAAGTATGTCATATTCGAGTCTCCTTAATCCATATTTATTTCTTTTTCCTAGCATAACGACAAACTAAAACATATATTGTATTTTGTACTTTATATCACAAATGACTACTTCATTTAGTGGCAAACTCACACCACTTACACTTAGGGGAACTTTTGTTCGATTCTTAGACAAGGCAAAACAAATCTTTATTTTATTTTCCTCATCTAATCAGGTGACACATGTCACCGCCTGATTGGAGGAGGAAAATAAATTTATTAAATAAAAATAAATAATCAAATTTCTCCAATAAGGTGATGACACGTGTCAACACCTGATTATATAAATTAATATAATAAGTAACTAACAAGGACCAAATGAGTAATTATATAAATTTCCCTTAACAACCAACTCACCCATTTAACGGTATTTAACAGAAATTAGCTTTCGAGTGACAAGAAATTTACAAATAAAAAACGTAAGTGACTTTATCGGTCGAATTTAAAAATCAGCGATCAAAACTGTACGTGGAGAAAACATAAATAACCATTCTAGTAGTTAACTCTATCTTTATTTTCTTTTTCAAATAGAATGTTATTATTCGAGTAAAAAGATAATGCTTCAATTATTTTTTAATTGAATAATGATTCAATTATTAAAATTCTATTTAATACATAAAATGACAAATATAAAAACAAAGTTCATTTTTATTTATGAATCGTCATGAACTTGTCAGAAAACATAGATGGCACATTAATTATTGTCTATATATAAAACTTTCTTCTTCTTTTTGATTATGCATAGCAAAATCATTAAAGAGTATTTGGTTAACGGAATATAAAATTATCTCTGAAAATTAAATTACTGAAATATAATATTATTTGACACATAATTAAGAATGTTACATCACCTTATTTGGTTTATTTAGTAAGAATATAAGATTAAAGTGTTTGGTTGGAAGAATATAAGATTAATTAGAAATAAAATTTACCAACTTGTCCTTATGTATATTTTATTTTTAACGAGTTAAACTTTCAATTATTAAATTAAAAATATTTGCTTTAAAATTTATATAACTAATTTAGTTATATTATCTAAAATTTGCAAAAAGTGTATATTTATAAAATAATTAATATATTAAATTATTTTTAAAAAATGTTTTATATTTATATATCATTATTCCCTTTTGATTTTTTTAAACCGAAAAATCCTAAACGTTTAATATGTTTAAATTTTTTATTTTTTATTGCTTTTGACCATTGATCAAATAAATTAAAGTAAATAATAAAATAAATCAAAAAGTAGTAAACATGATAAAAATAAATTAACTTACTAATTTTCTTAAGATTAAAAATATCTTATAAATCAAATAATGAAATTAATAACATTAACTCGTAACACATTCACTCTCAAGCAGCATGTAATCTCATCCTATAACCCTAAAAACATAATAAATACAATATTAATAAAAATATATTAAATATTACATTATTTAAATATATGCAACATCATTTATATATTAAACTAATATTAAATAAAAATATTTAATAAATTTACATCATAAATAATTAGTCACCTAATTAAAAATAAAATAAAAGATTAATATGTACATAATTCATTATCTTAAAGGCAATATTATCTAAAAGAAAATAAATTGTATAATACCTAAGAGAATTAGGGGAATAATATTCCCACCATTTGAAGGGAAAAAAACTACTACTAAGAAAAGAATAATACATTCTAGTGAGAATTCTTTTAAACTAAACATGAGAATGTAAGTTTAGAAAAATTTATTACTCATGATAATCATCTTTTTTGCGAACTAAACGCATCTTAAAAGTTAATCCTGAGCACTAAGCTGACAATTACAAAACCGAAATTCAAAGGAATTGACGGGAGCATGAACAAGCTATGCACAAGCGGTGGAGCATGCCCGAAAAACCATTTCCATAGCCTCCCTTGGTGGTTCGGCAAAACAAAAATGGACCAGCTGTTGCCCTCGTGATAGATTCGCGAGTCTATCCGCCACTGCATTCCGTGTTCGTCAAATGTGCCGCAATGAAACCTCCCATTCTTGCTTTAAAAATTCATGAATTGCCACAACAACAGCATTCTCATGCTGGCTCGATTCAGTCTCCAGCAACGCACTCACCGCCTCAAGACTATCAGACTATATTTCAATTCGCCTATATCCAACTCTTCGTGTATATATATATATATATGTATGGTTATATTTTGATATACATGTTGTGTAAAAAATATTTCTATACAATTTAAAACTTAAGTCTTAAATTTTAGTACCTTAAACCTTAAATTCTAAACTCTAAATTCTAACCATAAACCTTAAATTCTACCCGCTATAAACTAAACCCCTAAATTCTAAACTTTAAAATTGAAAAACATGTGTAAACATATTTTCTATTATATATATAACTCAAATAATGCAATGTCCACTTTCTCAAGTTGGCCCAAGAGGTTGATTAATATGTGATTAGGAAAATGTGTAATAGGAATGATTCATAAGATTTTTTTTAAAAAAATAAATGGTCAAAATGAATAAAGTTAAATATTTTAAGGTAAAGTAAAAAAGATTAATTTTTTTAAACTATATTTGAAACAAAGAAATGTACAACATGAACATGAACAACATAACATATTAAAAGAGAAATTTGTGGACTAAATTCACCAATATCTCATATAGTTAAAAGAAAACCGAGTGGCGTGTTGAAAAATCAATACTAGGGGTGTTTATAGAGTGAGTTGATCGCGAGTTGAGTAGTGCTCGACTCGTGCGCATTAAAAGATCTTGTTGTTCGACTAGATTCGTTTCTCGTTAAGCTTGACAAAATTTTTACCTTATTTTTTAAAATATAGGTAAAATCTAGTGATACTTTAATACTATTAGAGCTTAGTATAAACATACAAATTCAAGAAAAAATATGAGGACTAAGGAGATAAATAGAAGAACATGTCATGACTGAGTTAGAGATGAAGTCGATATTCAAGTGTGAGACTCTTTTTAATTTCTCAACAATATTCGATGAACAAAAAAAAGAGAGAATGCCTTAGAAATTTCGGTGTTTTGAATTCCGATCGTATTCATATATGAGAACTAAAGACTTTTCTCATTTTTTACTTTTATACAAAAAGTAATAATCATAAAAATACTTTAAAAAGAATAGAATGCTAATTATTATAATTTAATTTCTTATTAATACTAATTAACTTTTGAAATTCTCGGGAAATACAAAATGTTTTAAAAATTTGAAACTAAATATTTTATTGGTAAGTTACCTAGCAAGTCATTGAACAGTTTTCAACTAGCATTTAAACTTCTTGGAACATAATTTTGTAAGGTAGCACCAAAAATCATTAAAAATTTATAAAAGAAAAATAATGAGATACTCGCGAACTTATCAAGTCGAGTTGGGTCTTGCTCAACTCGACTCATTAAGATCTCGAGTCGAACTCGAGTTCGAGTCGAGTCAACTCGAGTCAAGCGTTAATCGTGTTTTGACCGAGTCGATCCCGAGCTATTTGTGAGCTGCTCAACTCAATAAGCACTTCTAATCAATACCTTCCCTTGAAACTAACATCCATCATCTATAGAAACCCAATAATCGTCAACAATACTCCTTGCCTCTATCCAACTAACGCTTAAAATGTGATGTACGAATGGTGAGCGAAAAAAACAATCTTGCAGGCTGCTTCATTGAACATATCTAAATAAAGCTGACAATCGCATATCAAAGCAAAGTGTCATGAAAAACACTACACAAACGCAAATTTATCTCAAAGGTAGTTTAGAAAATGAATTTTTCAAAGCTTATTTTTCCCTCATTCCAATTTTCAGTTCTGCCAAGCAAGAATGGAAATAAAATACAAGTTCTTTCAATTTTTCCATCATTCCTACCAAGAACACCAAGGGGAAAAATATTAATTTTCTATCTTTCTATTTTTCTATCTCTATAGTTTTCCATCATTTTAATTCTCTTTGCACCTACCAAACAAAGCTTAAAAGTCGATAATCTTATGTATATATCAAATATTTGATTTAAATAACAATCAAATTTAATCCATTCAAATCATGAATGCCTCTAAGTCGGCTTTTGTCCTTGAACCTTCCTTGTGATAGAAATATTATATAGTTTGTTATAATGAATTGTAGTGGGCCGTCTGTCATGGGCCTGTGTATTGAGTTAGTTGGGTCTATTGTAACTAACTCAAGGGCGTGGGCTGCTATAAATACCCATTTGTATTATGTGAAAGATTATCAGAATATTATCCTTTGAATAAACGAAAAGTTAGTTATTCAGTTTTCTCTTGTGGTATCGGAGAAAGATTCGTTGTTGCGATTCACTCTGCTCTTCCCCCCGTCGTGCTTGCTCCACCGTGATTCATTGGCTCGTCTGACTCGTTTTGCTGCATGTATCTTGCTTACTATTGCTGCAATGTCTCATTACTTTCTAGTGATATCTTTCTCGTCTTCTTCTTTTGATTTATGCTTGTTTGATTGTTTTTGTTCGCTTATTCTTGTTATCTGGTGAAATATTCATTATATCTCCATTTTTGTTTGATCTGTGATTTTTTGCGTCGTTTTGGCCTTTCGCCTTGTCTGGTTTGCTCTGCTGAGGGTGTTCTATTTTGCGTATCAGGTGTTTGTTTTTTTGCTTAGCTCTATTCTTCTATCATTCGATATATGGTTTTGTGCGTTGGTTTGGCCTTGCGCTTTGTATGGTTTGCTCCGTTGAGGTTATTTTGTGTTGCGCTTCAGGTGTTTATTATTTTGTCTTGCTCAGTCTTTCTTTCTTTCTTTCTTTCTTTCTTCTGTTTTGTTCTGCGGATTTTATGGCTCTGAACACTCCTGATCTAGATTTGTCTAGCGACTCTAGTAACACTATTTCTGCGTCTAGTGTCTTGATTAAACTTTTCTCTACTAAAAAGATAAATGTCACTCTTGATGATCACATATTACTGTTTTACCTAATTTGATTGGTCTTGATTCTGCTTCTGAAGTTTGGGATACCCTGCATAGGCTATATAGTGGCAAAACCACGTGTAGGTTAATGTCCTACAAAAGGATGTTACACTCTTAGAAAAAAGGAAACTTAGTATAAGGGAGTATTTAATGTCTGTTAAAAGCATTTGTGATAATCTGACAAATTGTGGTGAAGTTATTGTAAAACCTTTGATGATTTTGATATAACAAATATTTTTCAAGGACTTAATTGTAAAGCAAACAATTTTTTTAAGTGTCCTAAACTGACAAATACGCCCAGGCGTATCGATACGCCCATAAGCGTATTGATACAATTTTTGAAACATTGGCCACTGTAAGCATCCGTTTCGATGCGGCTCTGTCTGTATCGATACGACCTTCAAATGAGCTAAGTATTTTTCCTCAGGTGTTTCGATACGATTACATTCGTATCGATACGGCCTTCATACTGGGTTTAAGTTTTAAGCATTGCATACCGATACACCACTAGGCGTTTCGATACGCTTCAAAGATTTTCTCAAATATCAGCATTTAATGATTTAACCGTTAGAGTCAGTTATTGGGAAAAACCAATTTTAAAATGTCGTTGGACCCGTATCGATACACCTCAAGATGTACCGATACAAGTTCAGTCAATAGCTCAAGCGAGCAAAATTGCGTCGATACGGCTTCTCTCGTATCGATACGCCCTTTTCTTTTTACTAAGACCGTACCGATATGCTTCCCCGCGTATCTATACGCCCCTGTTAGTTTGTGCACAACTGCTCTTTCTTCTTATAGTCAGATACCGATACGGATGGTTGATCAAGAGCATTAATTGCGCAAAAATGCAGCCCAACGACTGCAATAATGATCTCAACCACTCAAACGGATAGAAATGAATGCAAGGGTATAAAAGCAAGCCTCCAAAGCACCAGCAACAACTATTGAACCATCAAGCAACATCCAAGCATTAATACAAACCTTTGTGCCTTATAGAGTCATATCTTTGTACCCAACTCATTGGAGTTTTCATTGTAAATCTTTATTTAGAGTTTGGGTGTGTTTTGATTGTAATTGAGCAATATCCATCTTGTAAGAGATATATTTAGATTGCCAACTTCTTCTTTGTATTGAGAGATTTCTTGGGTCAATCTTTGGGTAGAAAGATTGACCGATTGTAAAAGTTGCCTCCTAATCCTAGAAAAGGGGAAGAAAATCTAGTGGATTTTGTTGAAAATCCTTAATGGGAGCTAAGGTAGTGGATGTAGAGCTTGTTAGAAGCTTGAACCACTATAATTGCCTTTGTCCTTTATTTTTCAATTTCTTTTTTGCTCCCTCAAATTTTAAATAGCCAATTCACCCCTCTTGGCCAAATCACTATCATTTGATCCACTTAACAATTGGTATCAGAGTTTAACTCTTTGAAGGCTTAACATCCACAAGAGGCGATCCTTGAAGAGTGTTGATCATCTATCTATTCATTGCCATGGCTTTTACCTCTGGGCAAAATCTATACGAGTTACAATCGATCACAAAGCCACCTTATTTCAATGGGGATAACTATCCCTATTGGAATAACCGGATGAGACTCTTCATCAAATCCACCGACTATGTCCTTTTGAGATGTAGTAGAAGATGGATCGACCATTCCGATGAAAAGAGATGATGAAGGAAGACTTGTTCCGAAGACAAGAGTGGAGATGACTGATGAAGATCAGAGAAAACTCCAATTCAACGATCAAGCCCTACACATCTTGTTTTGTGCACTCGGTCTCGACATGTATGCCAAGATGTCTACGTGCACAAGTGCAAAGGAGGTGTGGGACAAGTTAAAGACCACTTATGAGGGCACCAACGACGTGAAGGAGACCAAGATTGGGATCCTCAATCTAAGCTATGAGAACTTCAAGATGGAGCCAAATGAAAGCGTTTACAAGATGTTCAACCGGTTCTCGATTATTGTAAATGGTCTCAAGGGCTTCGGTGAGATCATTCTCGAAGACAAACTTATTCGGAAACTACTCTACTCTCTTCCCAAATCATGAGATGGAAAGAGAACCGCTATCATCGAGGCGAAGAACTTGAAGCTCGATGAATTAGTAGGATCTCTCCTTATTCATGAGATCATAAAGCAAGGAAGGGAAGAAGAAAAGAAAAGAGTAGAGAAGAAGGAAGTGGACAAGAAGATGCTTGGTATTACTCTCAAAGCTTCTTTTGAGGAGAGCGATTCAAGCGAGGAGGAAGACAAAGATATGGCCATGTGGTTTACCCGGTTCATGACGTCCAACTGTGGAAGAAAATTCAATAGAAGATGGAGTTCAAGAACAAGAGAAAAGAAGAAAAGAATGACCAACTCATTTGTTATGAGTGCAAGAATCTCGATCACATTCGCACCGATTGCCCTCAACTAAAGAAGAAGAGCTTCGAAAAGAAGAAGAAGCTCAAAGCTCAAATGGCAACTTGGAGTGACGAGGAGTCATCCGAGGATGATGAGCATGAAGTGGCCAACCTTTGCCTTATGGCCCTTGAGGAGGAACTACCGGTAAACTCTAACTCATCATCTTTTACTTATGATAAATTATATGATGCTTATGATGAGCTACAAGATGTTTACGACGAATTGGTAGAAAAATACAAAGAGTCTATTTTAAAAAATAAGAAAAACATTCCCGATTTGAAATTTCAAAATGAGTCTTTCAAAAACCAATTCCGAATTGGAAAAGAAAGTTTATATTTGGTAAATCTTTCAAATGAGCTTAAAAAGAAAAAATCATGATTTAGAAAAACTTCTTTCCGATTTCCAAGATTGTCACACAAAGAAGGTGCATAATCTTAAAACTTCTCTTACTACTGGGAAAAATATTTTTGAAAATGGTAGTTCTTCAAAAACCCAATATGTAAAGAGAAAGACATTTAACCCCAAACAAAGAAGTTTTCAAAAGCAATCTAAGACAAAGAGTTAGGAGTGTATGGGTACCTAAGGAACTTATAGTTTCTAACAATATGAATGTTATTGCTTCTTGGATTCCCAAGGGAACCAAGATTTTGGGAACTAATGTTTATGGACCCAAAATGATTTGGGTATCAAAATGAAAAACTTGATCTTTGTTTGTAGGGGGAGCAATGCTATTGTAATCACTCATTTTTTACTTGTAAATACATATTAATGTTGCATGTATGTTTATTATAATATATGTTTATTGTTTGCATGAGTTTTACTAATATATATAAAGGGTATGCATGTATATTATAAGCTATGTATGTATACATATTAAGGGTGTATGTGTGTCGCGTGTGTATGAGCGTATATGATTAATATATATAGATGTTATGTTAATTATATGTATGATTATACGTACGTATGCTAGAATATTATATTAATTAATGATTGTATAATATAAGTATACATTGTCGTATGTATAAGTATTGCTGTTATAATTATATTATTATTGGGCTGATAAAATAAAAAGTTAAATATATTAAACCCAAATAAAATTTACAGTCCAAGTCCAATTACAAGGCCCAGTTGGCCCAAATCTAAATTTTATCTAATTACAATGTGCAGGTAACTGTGGGCCGTTGGATCAAGATCTGATCCAACGGCCACAATGCAACCAGGAAGTCAAAAATATCTGCCAGGCGCGTGTTCCACACGTATGGACCGTTCGAGTGCCACGCGCGCACGCTTTAACATCCCACACGCGCGTAAGATCCACGCGTTCTGACTCCTCGACTTTGGAGCTCCACGTGGCGAAATCTAAAGCCGTCTCATCAAATCGAGGCTTCATCCAGGCCGATCGTTCTTCAAGCCATCTCGACCGTTAGATCAGATCTGATCTAACGGCCGAGAACGCGTCTGGCCGCTGGCAGAATGTCCATATCGCCACCGCGCCAATATTCAGTCCCCGTGTTCAGAACATGCCCAAGATAACAAGCAAAATTGTCAGTTCAATCCAGATCTGAAAAAGCAAGATGCAACTTGCAACAAAACGAAGACAATAATATATATGAAACGGGAACTTTTGTAACGGGATGGAGAAAAAAAAAACGAGAGTAGTAACACAAAAAAGGGAGACCGGAGATCTTGTAGAAAGAAAAAAATTTGTAACCAGTCAAGTGATAATCAAAAGACAGATCCGAGGTGGTAAATTTTTGTCTCTTTTTTTCTTACTTGTTTTCCTTACATACATATACTGAAAGAAAAAAATGAAACAAGAAAGGAGAGTAGTCTTACAGGCGTTGCTTGTGGGTCTTCCCTTCCTCGGTGATAAGCCTTTCGGCTCCTACAAGTCGATCCGTGAATCAAGGAAGGGGGAAGACCCCAGTAGTTATATTTTAGGTTTTAAAACTTTTTTTGGTTCGTATTTCCTAGATCTAGGGTAAATAAGGGGGTATCCTCTGAATCCAACCATGGATTCATGTTGAGGATGAAATAGTGGTTATTTTGGTGTCTTTTGGAGGCTCGCCGGCGTCGGTTAGCGGCGGCCGGCGGCGGAGAATACGGCGGTCGGCCGCCAGATTCTGGGTTTCAGAAGAACAAGGGAGAGAAAACGAAGGACGTGGTTCTTACCAAAATCAGAAAAATGAACGAATGGCCAAAAATTTGGTTTCAGCCTAAAAAGAGGGTTTATATAGGTGTTTTTATTTTGCTAAATGGGTAAATTACACACTTAATCCCACCGCGTTTTCAATATTTTCATTTTTGTCTTGCCGCATGGTATAATTACAATCCCAGTCCTCCTGATATTTCAAAATCTTGTAATCTAGTCCCTAAATTACACCGATTCAGATTTTAAATGGCAAAATTACGCCTTTAGTCATCCCGCGTTTTCGAATTTTTCACTTTGGGTCTGCCCCTTGGTCTAATTACAATTATGGTCCTTTTAGGTTTTGTTTGTTTCGCAATTTCGTCCCTAAATTACATATTATTGCTCTTAATTTCTGCCCCTGACTTTTGTTTTCTTTCATTTTGATCTGTATTCTTTGTAAATATTAATGTTCGTATTATAATCGTATATGTTGATGTATTCTATTATTTTATTTTATTTTATGTCCCTCGTATATGACTCGTATTTTATGTTTACATATATATGTGTATTAAGATTATAATGGTCGTCGTGCGCCTTTTATCCTAAGTTATTCATATTAAGCATGTTATGTTTTAGTTGATTCGTACATGGCGTATTTTGTATTTTATATGTGTGTGTTTCCTTGTTTTTAGGGTTTACATGTTAGTGTATTTACCCTTTTTGTACGATATGTGGACCCGTATATGTTGAAATATGTTTTATTACTAGTATGCATGTTTTTTTTAATATTTGTTCGTCTATATGTACTTATTCCTGCCTTATTATTTTGACATATTATAGTTGTTTTTATCTGTTATTTAGAATAATATGTATATATACATGTTTTAGTCTAGAATATCATTTATGTTAAATTAGTATTCTGGTATGTCAATATTTATTATATTTAAATATTTTTGCCATGTTTTACGTTTTTGCCACTAAGATTGCATATCGAGATATAACTTGTTAATGCGGAGTCCTTTTATCCGAGTGTAAACGGGGCCAGTATCAAGCGTAGTGATAGTGGTTGAGCGTTTATTCTCGGGTAACGGGACCCTTAAAATATATTCGCAATTATGACCGAATTTTAAAATAATCGTCACTCTAATCCGGAAAATCCAATATTAATAAAGCGGTAATTATTAAAGTACCAATTTTGGGCGGTGTGGGGGTGCTAATCCTTCCCCATCCGTAATCGACTCCCGAACCCTGTCTTTTTGAATCTCTGGTTTTATGGTGTCCAGCCTACCTAAGTGGCCGGTGGCGACTCCATTTTTTTAATGCGGTTTCTTTTAAAAAAACCCCACGGAATAAATATTTTATATCCAAAGAATCACGAACACCTTTTCAAAAAAATACTTTGAAAAAGCCACGTTTTTATTTAGCGATTTTAAAAACAGAGACATCGCTACAGATGGTGACTCTGCTGGGGACAATTTTTGTTTTTTTTATAAAAAAAAACAAACAAACAAGAGAGTCGAGCTTTTTGAAATAATTACCGTTTTAATAATATTAGAAGTTCCGGATTAAAGTGGCTATTAAATTAATATTCGGTTATAATTGCGCGTTTATTTTAACGCATTTAAAATTTGGCATATAAACCCGTTTTTTAAGTGGGGGGAAAACGCTAATGCTTTCGTGGAGATATCGTTCTCCCGTATGGGCCTAGCAAGTACCTTCAGGGCTCGAGTACCTTATGCTTTCGTAAGGATATCGTTCCTTCGTACGGGCATAAGCGAATGGGTCCCCCTGAATTGAACCCGGTTGAAAAGAGCCTATAATGGGTGATGATCGGGGGCCTTGCTACCCTTAGTAGGGGACAGCAAGGACAATTCGGGTACCTCCTAGCACCAACACTGCATGTAGAGAACATAGAAACCCACCATGTTAGAGCCATGCGGATAACCTTAGGTGTTTTGGACTAGATAAATAGGGTCGTTTTGTTTATTTACCTTATTTAATTTGTCCTTTTATTTATGTATCCGGTACTAACTCATTTCTTTTTGTGTTTTATTTTATTTTTACACATATTTTTGTTGCATTATCATTGCATCCACATTACATAGAGGCGTTGATTCAAGTGGTTTGCCCGATTAGAAAATCTTTCATCATGGAAAAAAGGTATCTTAAGAAGGACAACATCGATCCAATCGCGTGACATCGGTCAGAGATTACTCAACAAATCTGACGTAACAATTTGCCGAACAAGCGTGTAGTGCCAAAGTATACACACGAGACCCTGATGGTGGACATACAACGAGCTACAAGGTGTGTGAATGACTTAGCTACCGAAGCCGCGACTCTCCGACCTTTCGTAACCCCGGACATGGAAGAAGCACCAAGGTTTATCAAGTTGCTCAGAGCTGTTGAGGAGCTAGGAGGTAGAGCTAGGGATTATGTGTAGAACTTTATTTTGTAATTAAGACTTTGTAATAGACTCTTTTTGTAATAGGGACTCCTTTTGTAATATGGATCTTTTTTTTTAATCTGGACCCTTTAATTCCCATGAAAGTCGTTCGAAAGGGTGATTACCAGCGGAATCAAAGCCTTTATTTGCATTCATGTTGCATATCATGACATGGTGTTGATTCAAGAACAGTTCATTAAAAGGCTTTCAAAATAGAAAAAGTTTGCTTTGCCGGGAACGATAATATTACAGTATCAAGTTAGGCCGAGCAAAGACCAATCGCAAAAGAAGACGGTACGACAATAAGGCACGTGCAACGCAGAAGATTCAGTCAGGGCCGCAGAACCCCAATTTTAAATCTTCACATTCGACCATTTTTAAAATTCTCAGATTTTAATTTAACACAAAAAAAAAGAAAAAATTGAAAATATTATTATTTTGCTTTGACACTTCTTCTCTCATAAAACTTTCAGAATAATAACAATAACAAAAAGAAACCTAAAAGTTTCATTTTTAAGTAAGTTAAAATTTTTGATAATAAAAATGGGGAAATTTTTAAACCAAATGATCTTTGAGAATTTTAATTTAAACCCTAAAATTTTTAAAGTACTCTCTTAGGACCGATAGAATCCATCCCTGTTTAGACGTATTATTCGTTTGCACCCAGAAAAGATCTTATCTGCATTATGCCTGCACTTGTTGATGTCATTTTTAGAAGCCACAAAAATAAATATCATAACGTCACAAGTATATAGAATAGAATAAGAAGAGAATGCGAAGTCATCCATCATCCTGAAGACGACGTCGAGACGTGGAGCACAGGTTTTGCTTCCCGAAGTCAAGATCTCCCGAAGTCAAGATCTCCAGAAGGAAGCTAACTGTCACCTGTAATTCATTATTAGTTTCTTGCAACCAGACATTTTTCTATTGATTGAAAGTCTTTTAAGGACTGTTCGAGAATCAACACCGCATTTGCATTCATGCATTGCATTGCATTACATGTACAATCATGACATATTTTACATAACACTATCACTACCTTGCATAAAATTTGGGGGGGGAGTAATCCAAAGAACAATTAGAGTTTTATCGTGAATAAAAGAATTGAACACACTCAAAAATCAAGATTCGAGCAGTTAAAAGATGGACTCGAGAGAAAAAGAAGTTTGATGCCTTTAATACAAGAAAACTCTGTTTGAGCCCCGATTTGGTCGTTCATCCGGATTCTAAAGATTTCCAGATTTACACATAATAAAGGAAAAGATGCCCCAAGATTCGTGTGACCATATTCTGCAAAAAAAGATGGAGGGCTACATTGAAAATTACCGATCCACTACTTACCCGACAGTCTAGCAGGACCTACCGTGATATGATATGCTTTGGACCCAGCAGCAAGTCGTCAGTATCTCCAGGGTACGAAGATGAAACCTAATGAAAGCTTCAAGGAACGTGCTTTGAGGTGTATGTGTTTAGCGACCCAAGTGCAGCCTCTCGTAGATGAAGAGGAAAGTGAATTCCATGTCATCTTTCTTATTTCTTCTTTAATAAGATGCTCGGGAAAATGAAAGCCAGCTTTGAAGACTTCATGACAGTCGGAGAAAGAATCGAACATGCACTCCGGGACCTAAGTTTAAAGACCAGACCTGCCTAGGAGCAGAAGGAAACAGAGAGATAAATGGGTACCACTTTCAAAACTTTGAGGCGCTAGGGTATGCCACTAAGAAATTTGGGGTCGTTAATAGAAAAATTAAGAAGCTGGTTGACGAGGGAGTCATGACGAGAGAGTTGATCCAGCGGTGGAAAAATAAGAGAAGAGGCAAGCCTACACTACCTTGGAAGGGGCAGAATGAGTTAGCACCCTGGAGATAATCCAAAGGTCCCTACGGTTTTCTCATCATTTCACAAAGAAATTCTCAGCAAAAAAATCATTGTTTATTAGAATTAAAAAATCAAATTTCCCTTTAGAAAAACATTTTTACATTCTTGGTTCTTTAAACATTTTATTTTTATGGGGTAGTTTTCCCATATGCATATACATGCATTTTTTAATGGACGTATGTATATATTATTTCTATACCAGGTCCTCGAATTTTGAATGCAACAGTACATTTGCTTCAAACCCAAAGATCAACTCTAAGTTGCATATATTTAGAAGAGATTGAATGTTGTGGTGATACCGTAAATGTGAGTATCTGCTAGTTTACTTAGGCCAACATGGGAACAAAACGAGTGTTTAGACAAGGGGCAGTTCCTATTTTAAGAATTTATCTTCTCAGGCACTTGTCGTTTAAGATCCTTGAAATGAAAGTTGACCCTAAACCTCTACCCACAAGGCATTCTCGGGACATTTGTGAATATGTCAACGAATGGTGTTCTTTTACTTTACCGTAAGACACAGATGAGATCATACAGATTGGGTACGAAGATCGAGAAAATCATCGAAAGAAAGTGGTTGAAAACATGAATATGTCCAAATGAAAAACCAAAAAGAAGATAAATGGTAATCGAAGGCCAAGCAATAATACAGGATCGAGTAAATATCGAAAGAGCTGCGCAGAGAGGCAATTAACTCGAAGGAAGATCGCATCAATACCAGTATAGATCCGTGTTGATTCAAGGATACATTCATAGACTCGAATAAGAAAAAAAAAGGAAAAAGGAAAGAAAAAGAAAAAAAGAAGAATACATCTATGTTTCACACACAGATCAAACAATACAAGAACGAGACTTCAACTATGTGCAAGAGATACAAGGAATCCACATTTCAAGTAAATATCAGTTTTGAAAATTAGTATAGAAGCTCGAATTGAAGCCAAGTCAAGACAAGTCGGCCCGAAGATTGCCAATTTTGAAAAAGGAAATGACCTCTAGGGTGAAAACCCAAAAATGGGCAGTCTAGAGTGATCCTGAAAATGAAGAAAAAGAGTAGTCTGCCTGAGCATGCTGGCATCAATATCCAGCCAAAATACATTGATCCGAAGGTACAAAAGAATGAAGTGACCTCTAGGGTGAAAACCCAAAAATGGGCGGTCTAGAGCGATCCAAGAGAAAAAGTGAAAAAGAAAAAAAGAAAAAAGAAAAAAGAAAGAATAATATTTCATCTGGGCGGGCCAATCACAAGAATTCCCATAAATGTATTCATAGTCCTTCATTCAAGAAATCTCAGTTTCGAGGAGTTTTGGAGGATCAAACATTATTGAATAAAAAAACGAACATCAGTATATAGCCGTAATGCAAAGCAGCCTACAAAAAAAGAAAGGAAATGAACTCTAGGGTGAAAACCGAAACGGACAATCTAGAGTGATCCAAAAAGAGAAGGAATAATGGGCATATCCAAGTTACACAAGTACAAAAATACTGTTTCACTTAACCATAAACCAAAGGCCTACATTACAAGCCCCAAAGACCATTCTGGTCATCCATAGATATCCAAGTTGAATGAGAATGTCTTGATTTCATTCCGCCTATAAGGGTTAACTTTTCTTCAAGGAACGTCAAACTTGAAGTGCTTGATTGACACCCAAATGAGGAAGGATGGGGCATGGTGAGATAGTGAGATTAAGAGTGCCACCTTAAAAGGGGTAGAAACTAGGTAGGGTTGTTCCTCTCAAAAAGCCTATTAGACCGTAAGAAACTATACATTGGCATATATCTCCACAATGGTCAAGATCTTCTAAATATATGCGCTTCATTAGAGTTGATCTCTGCAACTTGAAACAGATGCGCTATGGTGTTTGATATTTCGGGGCAAACATGTTTTAAAAAGGGTTTGACATTTTCTCCCAAAGTTTTGATGTTTACCATTTCCCTAAACATTAGTTTTTAAACATGTTTGGCAATACACGTCGAGTTTTGTTTACCATTCTCCAAGCATTATTTTATAAAAAATGTTTGGTCCTTAGAAAAAGAAGAAGAAAAGAAAAAGATGTTTACCATTTGTTCCAAATAATGTTTTCAAAATGTTTGGTATCCCCTCCAAGTTGTGATTTTCAAAATGACTGTTATCTTTTCAAACAATCATTATTTGTTGAAATATACGCAAGTAAATTGCCTTTTGCTTTACTTTAAAAATGAATGATGATGAGATTTAAAGCATAGGGACCGAGAGTTAGTTCCCGTCGAAATGCTACGAGAAGATCAAGGAAGAGCTCAAGGGATGGAAGCATTTTGGCTCACCCTGGTGACTAGAAATAGAACAAGGCTCTATATGATAGGCCAAAAAATTCAAAGCAGTGGAGCCCGTGGTTGAATGGGGCAACGCCAAGCCAAGAAGATGACAAGGGTTCTTATAAGAATAATATAAGAACCAGAAGATCATTTATGAAGACGGGTGATAACCCTAAAGACAAGAAAGCAGTAAAGAGATGAAAAGATTTGAGGAACGACCTTTCAGGGTGTAAGACTTTAGAACAAAAAGGCTAAAAGAAAAAGAGAGAAAGAAAGAGAAAAAAGAAAAAGAAAAGAAAGAAACCATTACATTGCATGCATCATATAAATAGGGGCATGTTAATTTTGCTTGTTCCTAAACAGGTATTTGAAGAATTAACGAAGAATTTACCAAAGTCTCCAAAGAACGACAGCCATGTCGGCGTCAGATCCAGATATTAAATCCTTCGGGTCATCGGTAAGTCCTTCGGGCACGATGTTAAAACTTTCGGGTCATCAGTAAGTCTTTCGAGCACGATGTTAAATCCTTCGGGTCATCAGTAAGTCCTTCGACCATGATATGGCAGCATGTCCGCGTGAGTCCCCATAAAACAACAGCCATGTCGGCGTCAAATCCAGATATTAAATCCTTCGGGTCATCGGTAAGTCCTTCGGGCACGATGTTAAATCCTTCGGGTCATCAGTAAGTCTTTCGAGCGTGGTGTTAAATCCTTCGGGTCATCAGTAAGTCCTTCGGGCATGATGTGGCAGCATATCCGATTGAGTCCCCATAAAACAACAGCCATGTCGGCGTCAAATCCAGATATTAAATCCTTCGAGTCATCGGTAAGTCCTTCGGGCACGATGTTAAATCCTTCGGGTCATCAGTAAGTCTTTCGAGCGTGGTGTTAAATCCTTCGGGTCATCAGTAAGTCATTCGGGCATGATGTGGCAGCATATCCGCGCGAGTCCCCATAAAACAACAGCCATGTCGGCGTCAGATCCATATATTAAATCCTTCGGGTCATCGGTAAGTCCTTCGGGCACGATATTAAATCCTTTGGGTCATCGGTAAGTCCTTCGGGCACGATGTTAAATCCTTCGGGTCATCAGTAAGTCTTTCGAGCGTGGTGTTAAATCCTTCGGGTCATCAGTAAGTCCTTCGGGCATGATGTGGCAGCATATCCGCGTGAGTCCCCATAAAACAACAGCCATGTCAGCGTCAGATCCATATATTAAATCCTTCGGGTTATCGGTAAGTCCTTCGGGCACGATGTTAAATCCTTCGGGTCATCAGTAAGTCTTTCGAGCATGATATTAAATCCTTCGGGTCATCGGTAAGTCCTTCGGGCACGATATTAAATCCTTCGGGTCATCGGTAAGTCCTTCGGGCACGATGTTAAATCCTTCGGGTCATCAGTAAGTCTTTCGAGCTTGGTGTTAAATCCTTCGGGTCATCAGTAAGTCCTTCGAGTATGATGTGGCAGCATATCAGCGTGAGTCCCCATAAAACAACAGCCATGTCGGCGTCAGATCCAGATATTAAATCCTTCGGGTCATCGGTAAGTCCTTCGGGCACGATGTTAAATCCTTCGGGTCATCAGTAAGTCTTTCGAGCATGATGATAAATCCTTCGGGTCATCAGTAAGTCCTTCGGGCATGATGTGGCAGTCTTAGTAGCGTAGGTCCAAAAAAGGCAACAGCCTCGCAAAAAAAAACTACATTTTCAAGCCCTAGGGAAAGGTTCCATAGAAAGAGAACCCTAAATCTAAAATCTCAAAAAGAACTCCCAGTCGGAAAAATCCATCAGCGGTGCAAAAGGTTTTATATAGGAGAAACCAGCGTTGAAGACGAAAAGTTCTATATAGGAAGGACTCCAAGCTTTACAGTCTCGAAGTGAAGGGTTCTATATAGGAAGAGCCTGTAGCTCCAAGATCGGAAGGTGACGAAGTCCTATATAGGAATAACTTTCGAGCCTGAAGATTCAGCCAAGGAAGAGCAGAGATATCCAAAAGAACACGTTTTTCCAAAGCTACAAACAGGGAAGTCTGATAAAAATGAGTGCTTATGGATCTTTGCTTTGTTCCCATTCCATGAGAACAAGCAAAGAAGGGCAACTGTAATCACTCATTTTTTACTTGTAAATACATATTAGTGTTGCATGTATGTTTATTATATTATATGTTTATTGTTTGCATGAGTTTTACTAATATATATAAAGGGTATGCATGTATATTATAAGCTATGTATGTATACATATTAAGGGTGTATGTGTGTCGCGTGTGTATGAGCGTATATGATTAATATATATAGATGTTATGTTAATTATATGTATGATTATACGTACGTATGCTAGAATATTATATTAATTAATGATTGTATAATATAAGTATACATTGTCGTATGTATATGTATTGCTGTTATAATTATATTATTATTGGGCTGATAAAATAAAAAGTTAAATATATTAAACCCAAATAAAATTTACAGTCCAAGTCCAAGTCCAATTACAAGGCCCAGTTGGCCCAAATCTAAATCTTATCTAATTACAATGTGCAGGTAACTGTGGCCCGTTGGATCAAGATCTGATCCAACGACCACGATGCAACCAGGAAGTCAAAAATATCTGCCAGGCGCGTGTTCTACACGTATGGACCGTTCGAGTGCCACGCGCGCGTGTGGTCTACGCGCGGACGCTTTAACATCCCACGCGCGCGTAAGATCCACGCGTTCTGACTCCTCGACTGTGGAGTTCCACGTGGCGAAATCTGAAGCCGTCTCATCAAATCGAGGTTTCATCCAGGCCAATCGTTCTTCAAGCCATCTCGACCGTTATATCAGATCTGATCTAACGGCCGAGAACGCGTCTGGCCGCTGGCAGAATGTCCATATCGCCACCGCGCCGATATTCAGTCCCCGTGTTCAGAACATGCCCAAGATAACAAGCAAAATTGTCAGTTCAATCCAGATCTGAAAAAGTAAGATGCAACTTGCAACAAAACGAAGACAATAATATATATGAAACGGGAACTTTTGTAACGGGATGGAGAAAAAAAAAACGAGAGTAGTAACACAAAAAAGGGAGACCGGAGATCTTGTAGAAAGAAAAAAATTTGTAACCAGTCAAGTGATAATCAAAAGACAGTCCAGTGGTAAATTTTTGTCTCTTTTTCTTACTTGTTTTCCTTACATACATATACGAAAGAAAAAAACAGAAACAAGAAAGGAGAGTAGTCTTACCGGCGTTGCTTGTGGGTCTTCCCTTCCTCAGTGGTAAGCCTTTTGGCTCCTACAAGTCAGATCTGGTGAACTGAAGGAAGGGGAAGGCCCCCTAGTAGTTATATTTTAGGTTTTAAAACTTTTTTTGGTTCGTATTTCCTAGATCTAGGGTAAATAAGGGGGGTATCCTCTGAATCCAACCATGGATTCATGTTGAGGATGAAATAGTGGTTATTTTGGTGTCTTTTGGAGGCTCGCCGGCGCCGGTTAGCGGCGGCCGGTGGCGGAGAATACGGCGGCCGGCCGCCGGATTCTGGGTTTCAGAAGAACAAGGGAGAGAAAACGAAGGACGTAGTTCTTACCAAAATCAGAAAAATGAACGAATGGCCAAAAATTTGGTTTCGACCTAAAAAGAGGGTTTATATAGGTGTTTTTATTTTGCTAAATGGGTAAATTACACACTTAATCCCACCGCGTTTTCAATATTTTCATTTTTGTCTTGCCGCGTGGTATAATTACAATCCCAGTCCTCCTGATATTTCAAAATCTTGTAATCTAGTCCCTAAATTACACCGATTCAGATTTTAAATGGCAAGATTACGCCTTTAGTCATCCCGCGTTTTCGAATTTTTCACTTTGGGTCTGCCCCTTGGTCTAATTACAATTATGGTCCTTTTAGGTTTTGCTTGTTTCGCAATTTCGTCCCTAAATTACATATTATTGCTCTTTAATTTCTGCCCCTGACTTTTGTTTTTCTTTCATTTCAGTCCTGTATTCTTTGTAAATATTAATGTTCGTATTATAATCGTATATGTTGTTGTATTCTATTATTTTATTTTATTTTATGTCCCTCGTATATGACTCGTATTTTATGTTTACATATATATGTGTATTAAGATTATAATGGTCGTGCGCCTTTTATCCGGTTATTCATATTAAGCATGTTATGTTTTAGTTGATTCGTACATTGCGTATTTTGTATTTTATATGTGTGTGTTTCCTTGTTTTTTAGGGTTACATGTTAGTGTATTTACCCTTTTTGTACGATATGTGGACCCGTATATGTTGAAATATGTTTTATTACTAGTATGCATGTTTTTTTTAATATTTGTTCGTCTATATGTACTTATTCCTGCCTTATTATTTTGACATATTATAGTTGTTTTTATCTGTTATTTAGAATAATATGTATATATACATGTTTTAGTCTAGAATATCATTTATGTTAAATTAGTATTCTGGTATGTCAATATTTATTATATTTAAATATTTTTGCCATGTTTTACGTTTTTGCCACTAAGATTGCATATCGAGATATAACTTGTTAATGCGGAGTCCTTTTATCCGAGCGTAAACGGGGCCAGTATCAAGCGTAGTGATAGTGGTTGGGCGTTTATTCTCGGGTAACGGGACCTTAAAATATATTCGCAATTATGACCGAATTTTAAAATAATCGTCACTCTAATCCGGAAAATCCAATATTAATAAAGCGGTAATTATTAAAGTACCAATTTTGGGCGGTGTGGGGGTGCTAATCCTTCCCCATCCGTAATCGACTCCCGAACCCTGTCTTTTTGAATCTCTGGTTTTATGGTGTCCGGTCTACCTAAGTGGCCGGTGGCGACTGCATTTTTTTTAATGCGGTTTCTTTTAAAAAAACCCCACAGAATAAATATTTTATATCCAAAGAATCACGAACACCTTTTCAAAAAAATACTTCGAAAAAGCCACGTTTTTATTTAGCGATTTTAAAAACAGAGACATCGCTACAGCTACAAGATCAAAACAACAAGTCAAAATTCTTGGTACCTTGATAGTGGTTGCTCAAGACACATGACCAGAGACAAGAGTAGATTCTTGGAGCTCAAACCAAAGAGTGAAGGAGTAGTGACATTTGGTGACAACTCCAAAGGCTATATTGAAGGAATTGGCTCCATTGATAATCTCTCAACTACTCTTATTGAAAATGTTTTTTATGTCAATGGTCTTAAACATAATTTGTTAAGCATTAGTCAATTGTGCGATAAGGGTTTTAATGTTCTTTTTTATACTAATAGGTGTAAAATCATGAATATTAAAACAAATTAAATAATGCTCATAGGTGATCGCATAGGTAATATCTATATGGTGCATTTAGATGACATACATACATCCAATGCATGCTTTGTGGCACATAATGAAAATGATATATGGTTATAGCATAGAAAACTAGGACATTCTAGCATTAGTGTTTTAGAGAAATTGGTTTCCCTTAATCTAGTAAGAGATTTACCTAAGTTAAAGTTTTCTAAAGATAAAATTTGTAATGCATGTGCTAAGGGTAAACAACAAAGAACTTCATTTAAATCCATTAATGATGTTTCTACTAATAGATGTTGACAATTGATCCATATGGATCTCTTTGGGCCTATTAGGACTATGAGTTTGGGTGGTAAGTCATATACATATGTATTAGTATATAACTATTCTAGATATACTTGGGTTCTCTTCTTAAGTACTAAGGATGAGGCTTTAGAAAAATTCACGACGTTTTCAAAAATCACCCAAAATAATCTTGATCTTAAAATTTCACATGTTATGAGCGATTATGGAACCGAATTTCAAAATATGGGTTTTGAAGATTTTTGTAATGAAAATGGTATTAGCCATAATTTTTCGGCTCCTCGCACTCCTCAACAAAATAGGGTAGTTGAGAGGAAAAATAGAACTTTAGAAGAAATGGCTAGAACCATGCTTTGTGAAAACAATTTACCTAAATATTTTTGGGCGGAAGCCACTAATACAACTTGCTACATAATTAATAGAGTAATGATTAGGCCTATTTTGAAGAAAACATCTTATGAGATTTTAAAATCCAAAAAGCCTAACATTAGCTATTTCCATCCTTTGGTTGTAAATGTTTTGTTTTAAACAATGGAAAAGATATAAATTTGATGCAAAAAGTGATGAAGCTATTTTTATAGGTTACTCTTCAAACTCAAAAGCCTATCGAGTATTTAATAAAAGAACTTTGGTTGTAGAAGAGTCTATACATGTTGTTTTCAATGATAACCTCCTTCCGAGGAAGGAATCTTGTGATGATGTAGGGATCATTGAAGCCATTGGTGAATGACAAACATCAAAGGTGGATGAGATTCCAAGCAAAGAAGAGGAAACACAAGATCCACCCCTTGAAGCCTTGAAGGGCTTGGCTCTAGAGGAAAATGAGGTCACCTACCCAAGGGAGTTCAACTATGTCAAAGGTGTAAAATTTTTGGTGATCCATCCAAAGGGGTAACCACTAGATCCCCTCTTAAACTTATAAATAATGCTGCATTTCTTTCATGCATTGAGCCTAAAAATATCAAAGAAGCGTTAAAAGATGATTTTTGGATATTGGCCATGCAAGAAGAACTTAATCAATTTGAGAGAAGTCAAGTATAAACATTAGTTGATAGACCTAGTAATCAATCTACTATAGGAACTAAATGAGTCTTTAGAAACAAGCTAGATAAGAGTGGTAATATAGTGGGAAACAAGGCTAGACTTGTTGCTCAAGGTTACACTCAAGAAGAGGGAATAAATTTTGATGAAACTTATGCACCCGTGGCTAGGATGGAAGCTATTAGGATGTTTCTTGCATTTGCATGCTTTCATAATTTCAAGCCTTTTCAAATGGATATTAAAAGTGCATTTTTAAATGGTTTTATTAATTAAGAAGTATATGTTGAACAACCACCGGGTTTTAAAGATCCAAAATTTCCAAACCATATTTTTAAATTGACCAAAGCCTTATATGGTTTAAAACAAGCTCCTAGAGCTTGGTATGAAAGGCTTTCAAAGTTTTTAATTGAAAAAGGTTTTGAAAAAGGCAAGGTGGACACTACACTTTTCATTAAAAGATATGACAATGACATCTTAGTAGTTTAAATATATGTCGATGATATTGTTTTTGGTTCTACTAATGAGGTTTATTTCCAAGAATTTTCTAAGCTAATGCAAGGTAAGTTCGAGATGAGCATGATGTGGGAGCTCTCATTTTTCCTGGGGCTTCAAATCAAGCAAAGGAAGGATGACACCTTCATCAATCAAGCTAAGTACATCAAGGATATGCTCAAGAAGTTCGGCTTAGAGAACGTAAAGCCTCAAGCCACTCCAATGAGCTCATCTATTAAGCTTAACAAAGATGAAAGAGGTAAGCGTGTCGATTCTAAGCTTTATCGTTCAATGATTGGCTCTTTGCTTTACCTTACCGCAAGTAGACCCGATATCATGTTTAGTGTTTACTTGTGTGTTAGGTTTCAAGCTAGCCCTAGAGAATCGCACCTAGTAGCCATTAAGAAGATCTTTAGATACCTTAGAGATACACCTAGTTTAGGTCTTTGGTACCGTAGAGACTCTTCCTTCAACCTTTATGCTTATTCAGATGCGAATTATGGGGGGTGTAAGATCGATAGGAAAAGTACCTCCGAAACATGTCAATTTCTAGGTAGTATGCTAGTATCTTGGTTCTCTAAGAAACAAAATAGTGTAGTCTTATTTACCACCAAAGTGGAGTACATATCCTTAGGGAGTTGTTGTGCTCAAGTCCTTTGAATGAAGCAACAAATCTTAGACTATGGTGTTGAAATAGATATCATACCCCTTAAATGTGACAATACTAGTGTCGTTTGTCTCACTAAGAATCCCATTCAACACTCTAGAACTAAGCACATAGAAATAAGACATCATTTCATTAGGGATCATGTCTTAAAGAATGACATAGTTCTAGTGTATGTCGATACCTTAAACCAATTATCGAATATTTTTACTAAATCATTAGATAAAGAACGTTTTTGGACCCTTAAGAGAGAGTTAGGTTTAACAAGCCTTCCTTAACCCTTTAGTGTCCCAAAAGACCAAGAATTTGCTTGAATTGATTTGATTGTCATGTTTATGTAATTTGCGCCTCTTGATGCATCTATGCATTTAGTTGGGGGGAGTTTGTCTCTATTCTTAACCTTCATCATGTTCATTCATCATATACATGCATTTGGGTTCAAGTAAAATTGAACTTTTGAGCAACTTGTGGCCCAAAATGCATTTTCTGAATTATTCGTATCGAAATAGGTTAAAGTGTATCGATACACCATTCTTGACTCAACCCAGATTGCATTTCTCAACACAAGTGTATCGATACGCGTCCAAACGTATCGATACGGGCTCAAGAATATGTTTCGATATAGGTAAGTCTGTATCGAAATGGTCCCTGTGTTTCGACACACCTGTACCGATACACCATGTGGCGTATCGGTACGCGCGGGCGCTGGGTCTTTAAATGAGCCTTTAATGAGAATCCAACTTTAAATCAATCTCTTTAAACCCTTTTTCATCTGAAACCCTAACTTTTTCAACTATAAATACCCTTCAAATCCTCTAGTTTTTCACATAAATTTTTTAGAGTTTTTGTTCAACAAACCAAGTCTAAGATCTCTCATCAAATTGTGCATTATCATCCATCCATACTTCCAATTTCCTCAAATCAAGGTATAAACTCTTTCTTTCTTCTTTTTATTTTCGTTTAGTTTAATATATTATTTTAATAATTTTTGTACAAAAAGTATACTAATAGTATGGGTTTTAAAGTATTTGCAATTTTTTTTCAAAAATTCGAATTTTTCGATTCAAATATAAAAATTATATCGTATATTTTTAATTTTTTAGATTTTTTTACCAAAATCTTTCTAAAATTATATTGTATAGTTTTTCATTAATACCTTGAATTTTGGATTACATAATGGATTGAATTTGATGATTTATGCACACATGTTTTGTGCCTTAACTTATTTTTAGATTCAATATGGCACCACGAAAAAGAGGTCGAACAAACGAGGTTGCGAGTCTTCTACTGAAGATATTTGGCACGTCCTAATTTTAGTGCCATTTATCAAAAGAGTTTTGCAACCCCGGCAGCTCTAAACAACTTCAAGCAATACCAAAATTATAAAATCCACTGCGAAAGAGTAACATCTATCCCTTTTTTAAATTCTGAATGTTTCAAGTTCAAATACCTTCCTCTTTTACACCGTTGGAACTTTATGTCTTTTTTGTCAATCCCCAGGTTTTTGTACCGTAATCTTGTTTTGATTTTCTTTGCCAATGCCCGATGCATCCCCAACCAAGATCGTACTTAAGTTATTGCTATTGAATCATTCTTAATGGGGAAGAAATTTTGGATTGATGTTCAAACTCTTGTTAATGTTTTTGGTTTCGAAGATGAAGGAATCGATGATGAAGACTCATTGGGATATGTTCTTGGTAGTTCTGTTACGGTTTTATATGCTCATGATCGTTTCTTGCATCTCATGATCAGTTGGTGGTTTCAGCCATCTGGTGGAAAGTTTTCCACTATTTGACAAGTGGATGACTTTTGGATTCGATGCTTTCGTGAAGAGAAGCAGCCCAATCTTGCTCGAATTATGTTTGCGGAGCTAGTCTACCTTTTCCAACATCGACACACCCCTCTTGTTGCATCATTCACTTATGGGACAGCTTTGAGTTACCTGTTCACTCAGTTGGAGATTGATTGCTCACCAGATTTTTTTGAGCCTCTTACCGATCCCATTGATGAGCGATCTCTTGTTCGTTCAAAGTTCCACTATTTTAATGGTGAGTGGTTACGTCTTGCCGAGCTTTCACACGATGCGATTCTTGAAGTATTGGAAGTTTCTCCTCCAGCCGCCCTTCAAGCTTCGATTGCTCCACAAGCTATGGACACTCTCATGGCTTATCTCAATGAGCAATTCACTTCATTGAGGACAACCATGACCGAAGGGTTTGCGGCTATTGATACTCGATTTACTTCCTTAGAGGATCGAGTTCAAGCCATAGAAAGCCAACAAAGTTCGATAGACATATCACTTATGGCTTTTCATGGAGAATGGCGACAATCTCAAGCTACTCAAACCAATGATAAGATGAAGATCAAGACGAGGATGAAGAGGATGATCCCTAGACCTTCATCTAATTGCATGTCATATTAGACTTTTCTTTTTATGCACCTATGATATTTACTCTATGAACCTATGCTTTAATTTTAGCTTTGTTTGGATTTGGATTATGTTGCCTTAATGATACTTATGTTGCTTAGATTAAGCTTTGAATTATGCTAAGTATGTTGCTTTGAATTATCCTTTACTATAATTGATTTTGATCTAACAAAAATGGGAGAATGTGTATAAGCTAAATTTTTTAATTTTTTCAAAACCTAGCTTACTCTAAGGGGGAGTAATTTCAAAACACTTAAAAATTTGCTTTGGTTTTGTTATATTAAAAAATGGGAGATTGTAAAACCTTTGATGATTTTGATATAACAAACATTTTTCAAGGATTTAATTGTAAAGCAAACAAATTTTTAAAGTGTCCCAAACAGACAAATATTTTAAAGCTTATTTGATTCTAAGTCAAAAACTTATAACTTTAAAATTTTCTAAGTGTTTTAAAGGCCAACCTATTGAAATACACCTAGGCATATCGATACGCCTCTAAGCGTATCAATACAATTTTTGAAACATTGGCCATTGTAAGCATGCGTTTCAATACGGCTCTGTCTGTATCGATACGACCTTCAAATGGGTTAAGTATTTTTCCTCAGGTGTTTTGATACGATTACATTTGTATCGATACGACCTTCATACTGGGTTTAATTTTAAGTATTGCGTACCGATATGCCACTAGGTGTTTCGATACGCTTCAAAGATTTTTCTCAAATATCAGCATTTAATGATTTAGCCGTTAGAGTCAGTTATTGGGAAAGACCAATTTTAAAATGATGTTGGACCCGTATCGATACACCTCAAGATGTACCGATACAGGTTCAGTCAGTAGCTCAAGCGAGCAAAATTGCATCGATACAGCTTCTCACTTATCTATACGCCCCTTTCTTTTTACTGAGATCGTACAGATACGTTTTCTCGCGTATCAATACGCCCCTGTTAGTTTGTGCGCAACGACTCTTTCTTCTTATAGACAGGTACCGATACGAGCTTTCATGTACCGACACGGATGGTTGATCAAGAGCATTAATTGCGCAAAAAATGCAGCCCAACGGCTACAATAATGATCTCAACCACTCAAACGGCTAGAAATCAATGCAAGGGTATAAAAGCAAGCTTCCAAAGCAGCAACAACAACTATTGAACTATCAAGCAACATCCAAGCATTAATCCAAACCTTTGTGCCTTATAGAGTCATATCTTTGTACCCAACTCATTGGAGTTTTTCATTGTAAATCTTTATTTAGAGTTTAGGGTGTGTTTTGATTGTAATTGAGCAATATCCATCTTGTGAGAGATATATTTAGATTGCCAACTTCTTCTTTGTATTGAGAGATTTCTTGGGTCAATCTTTGGGTAGAAAGATTGATCGATTGTAAAGTTTACCTCCTAATCCTAGAAAAGGGGAAGAAAATCTAGTGGATTTTGTTGAAAATCCTTAGTGAGAGCTAAGGTAGTGGATATAGAGCTTGTTAGAAGCTTGAACCACTATAATTGCCTTTGTCCTTCATTTTTCAATTTCTTTTTTGCTCCCTCAAATTTTAAATAGCCAATTCACCCTCTCTTGGCCAAATCACTATCATTTGATCCACTCAACAGTTATCTCTGAGCATGAACATATAATTGCTATCTTGAATGGTATTCTTCCTGAATATGAGTATGTAATTACATTTATCACTACTGGATTTATTGCTTTTGATGTAAAATTTGTTTAAAACCATGCTTATGGATATTGAGGCTTGGCAGTCTAATATTAACATTCAATTTTTTGTGTTTGCTCATGTTGCTACACATCACCCTACTGCTCTGAGTTCCTCTACTTCTGCCATGACTATTACCAATGATATTGGCTATGCTCCTAATCCTGATCAGAATACTTATGGTCATAACTATAATAATAGAGATTTAGTTAGGGGTAGGGGCAGAGGTCGAAACAACTACAATAATTCCAATCATTCTGTCAAACTTCAGTGTCAACTATGTGGGAGGATATGTCACTTAGTTGAGAGGTGTTACTCCAGGTTTGATCTCAACTTTAAGAATGAACCATCTCGAAATAATCAGAATACTGTGGACAGAAATCCCTTTTATTCTAAGGCTTATACAAGTTCTTATAATGCTAGTCCTTTGCAGGTTGTTATGCCTTCTCCTACTATTGTCTATGCCAGTTCTTATAATCTTTTCATGGGTGCTTTTTATGTTTTCCTCCTTTTATCTCACAAGGTCAACATCTTTTTGTGGCTTCTACATCTACAAGTCATGTGGGTGGAACTTTCAGGCCTCCTCCCTCTAATCTTTTTTTATGGGTTTAATCATGTTGCTCTTTCTTTCTCCCATGTTGCTCCTTGGTCTCATGTTGGTCAACCTATCCAATCTTAATATTTTCTTGCTACTCCAGATGATATGTTCAAACTCTCCAAATGATGTTGTAAAGAGAAGCTTTGATTGTCTCGACCGTGAATGTAAGCATGCCTTGTCTTAGGGTGCCTTGTTGATAAAATAAAGAGAATGTGATGGAAAAGTATAAGGTGCGGAAGTATGGATGCGTGGTGTAGGTAGGGATTGGGTAAAAAGGGATGAAATGGTTAAGGAATTGAAAGTGGTGGTTCGAATGGGGGAAGGAACGAAGTAGGAAGATGGGAGATGATAATATGAACAAGAAACAAAGATAGAAACAATGTTATAGATAGAAAAGCCCTTTGTCTTAGGAGTTTAGTGTTTGAGTGGTGTTTAGGACTTGGACCGATGGTTAAAAAAAACC
Organism: Hibiscus mutabilis; assembly: GCA_019671005.1. Classification (NCBI taxonomy): domain Eukaryota; kingdom Viridiplantae; phylum Streptophyta; class Magnoliopsida; order Malvales; family Malvaceae; genus Hibiscus; species Hibiscus mutabilis. The sequence continues at coordinate 5,964,239 of CM033745.1, forward strand.
CAACAACCCAAAGTATCAAGATGAGAAGATAGGTGACGCCACAAACCAAAAGAGGCTTGATAAGTCAAGAAGTTCTTAAAAGAAAAAGCTTGAGAGAATAAACTCACAAAGAAAAAAAATTCAATATATAAAAGTTGTGTGTTACAAAGTGTGGCCGAATGGCCTATTTATACAAGGGGTATGACCAAAATGGGTTGTACCCATTCGGTTAAGGGCAAAAATTGGTTCACAAAGTCATGTTCCTTCAAATTGGCCGAATAGTGATGGTGTCTCCCTCCAAGGCTGGTTTGCCACCCATTTGAGTGTTTCCCTCCAAGTTTTAGGCACCCAAACTTGTTTCCCTCCAAGGCTGGTCGGTTGTGTCTCTTGGGGAGGGGACATGTCCTTCTGGGGTTGAGCTGAAGGTAATAGAGTGAGCTGAGTTGAGCTGCTTGAGCTAGGAGTGAGCTGGCTTGAGTTGAGCTAGCTAGCTGAGTGAGCTTCACTTAGTTTAAGAGTTGAATTGAGCTGCTACGAGCTATTCTTAGCTAGGTGAGCTTATCTTGAAGTGTCCTTGAGCTAACTCAAGCTATTTGGAGCTTGTGGGATTTGTTTAAGAGCTTGTAATCCTTGGCCTATTTGTATGAGCTATTTTGAGCTTGTTTTGAACCAAATGGGCTAATAGTGAGCTACCTTTTAATCCCTTGTTTATGTGGTTCATGTGTCCTATAAAGAAAACACAAAAATAACATAAGTAAATGCAAGATTAAATAATGCATAAGATAGAAAACATATTATATGCGTAAGGAATGACATGCATGTGAAAAGAAAATAAAGATGTGGATTATTGATAGTTAAGGCATGCATGAACTTTGTTTAATGTGTAAAATAAGTATTATGAAACTAAATGCATAGTAATAGTCGAATGCATGATGCATGTGATCAAGTATAATCGTGATATGAACGAAGGTATTATGGATGCTATGCGCATGCTTAACCAAGAATAACATACATATGTGAGTAGAGTAAATATAAAGAAAGTAAGCAAAAACTCCATCTTCTTTCATACTTGTAAAACAAGATGAAAGTATGGTGAATATGAGTAGAAATATGATCGCATCACCAAAGGTTCTAGATGATAATGCCTAGTATCCTGACTCAGGTGCCACTCACCACCTAACTAAGGACTTCAACAATTTGCAACCTGAGACTGCTTCTCCATCTTCAGGCACTGTGCAGGTTGGAAATGGTAATACAATTGCTATTAAGTTTACAGGGCAGTCTGCCCTTTTATCTTTTGATCAGAATTTGCATCTTAAAAATGTTCTTTTTGCTCTTGGTATCACTAAGAATTTAGTATCTGTCTCTAAGTTTACCCAGGACTGTTAAACAACTCTTCAATTCTATCCAACCTTTTGTCAAGCAAGGGATTTGCATACTGGGAGAATTCTGCTCAAGGGTTATAAGAAGGATGGCTTGTACAAATTGCAGGCTCCTACTATTACTTTTAATAATTATTCTTATACTGCAAATAAAACATGCTTGTATACTTGTAATATCTTTTGATTTGTGGCATAAACAGTTAGGGTATCCTAGAAAGGATGTTATTTTCAAAGTTTTGCATCATTGTAATATCTTTTTTACTGCAAATAAAGATAACCTTCTTTTTTCTGCATGTCAATTGGCTAAATCTCACAAGTTACCTTTCAATCCTTCACAATTTGTTTAAAAGCATCCTTTAGAACTTATTTGTGCTGATGTTTGGGGACATGCCCTTATTCCTTCTAATGGTTTTAGATATTATGTTGCTTTCAATGATGTGTACACTGGATATACTTGGATATATTTTCTGAAGTTAAAACTATGTTTGTGCAATTTCATAGACAGCCAGAAATGTTGTTGGGTGTTAGGCTCAAGACACTTCAGACTGATGGTGGTGGAGAATTTATTACCCTTGCTGCCTATATAAAAGATCAGGGCATTTCTCATCAGTTCTCCTGCCCTCATACCTCGGAGCATAATGGCTTGGTAGAGAGAAAGCATAGGCAGATTGTAAAGGTTGGGTTGTCCATGCTTGCTTAAGCATCAATGCCTCTCAGCTTCTGAAATGATTCTTTTTCCAGTGCCGTGTTCCTTATCAATCGCCTACCAACTGTGGCATTGCAGGGTAATATTCTCTATGGAAACCTTTTTTCATAAAAATCCTGATTTAAACTTTGTTAGAGTTTTTGGCTGCCTATCTTTTCCTTTTTTGAGACCTTATAATCAACACAAACTTCAGTTCCATTCTTCTCCTTATGTGTTCCTTGGTTACTCACCTTTACATAAGGGTTACAGGTGTATAGATTCCTTTGGTAGGATTTATATTTTAAGACATGTTAGATTTAATGAAAATGTGTTTTCCTAGTCTCACTGTAATGCTTCTTCTTCCCACTCAAAAAAATGTTCTCTTCCTCTTTTCCCTTGCATTACAACAACACTTTGAACATGAAGTGACCTCAACCTCATTCTCTCTCCATTGTTATTAGTATTCCTTGTTCATCTGGTTTTCTTCCATCTCATGTTCTTGTTTCTTCTTTTTCATCATCCATGCAACAGTCCACCGCTTCTCATAATAATTCTCCTTCCTCTCTTGCATCATTTCATCCCACTTCTTATCCTGCTACTTCATCTCTTCATGGGTCTGCTTCATTACCGTCTCCTCATGTTTCATCACCTACTAAATCTCTACTATTATCATCTATTGCAGTACCATTATATCCATCTATTGCTTCTTCATTACCATCTACTTCATCTATTCCACCATACTTCACTCCATCACCACCATCACCACTTGGTTCACTTACATCTACTTTATCCTCACCACCACTATTACCACCATCACCATTACCATCACCACCACCACCTCTACCACCTTCATCACCATCATCACTACCACCATCTTCTCTATCTTCCATTCTACCTTCATCATTTCCTGTTATTGAAATTCAGAATCTTCATCATATGGTTACAAGAAGCAAGTCTGAGATTTTTAAGCCTAAAGTGTATATCACTGAGGTTGAAAACAAGGAACCGGTAGATGTTTTCGAGGTTTTGCAGCATCCTGAATGGAGAAATATTATTCATGATGAGTACACTGCCCTTCTCAAAAATGGTACATGGGAATTGCAAGCTCATCCTTCCAGTCGAAAGGTTGTAGGTTGTAAGTGGCTTTTTCGAATCAAGAGGAAGCCAGATGAGAGTGTTGAGAGATTCAAAGCGAGACTGGTTGCAAAAGGTTTTTCACAGAAAGTTGGGACTGACTTCAAAGGGACATTAAGTCATGTTGTACGAGCTGCTACAATTCGAGCTGTTCTTGCTACAACAGTCATTAACAACTGGGTTTTTAGGCAAATCGACATCAATAATACATTTCTTAATGGTGGTTTGTCTGAAGACATCTTCATGAATCAGCCTTCGAATTTTGAGCAATATAGTGCTGTTAGAGAGAAGCTGGTTTGCAAGCTGAAGAAAGTCTTGTATGGTCTCAAATAAACACCTCGGGCTTGGTTTGACACATTGAAGACTTATCTGGTTAACGAACTTGGTTTTCATGCCTCCAAGGCAGACACTTCCCTATTTATACGCAATTCCAGTACCTCTAAGTTGCTTCTGATGGTCTATGTGGATGATATCATCCTAACTAGTAACCATTAGCCTGAAGTTGATGTTGTGGTGAAGGCAATTGATAGTGAATTCTCACTCAAAGACTTGGGTGAGCCAGGCTTCTTCCTTGGGATGGAAGTCAGAAGCTATTATGAAGGGTTACTTCTATCTCAAAAAAATATATTGTTGATCTGGTGGTCAAGGTTGATAAGTTGAATTCAAGGCTAGCACCAACCCTAATGGTAGTAACACCAACACTCAAAGAAGATAATAATCCTTTCTTTGATGATATACATCTATTTCGAAGCATTATAGGAAGACTTCAGTATGTCTGTGTGACTCGACCTGATATCAATTATGTTGTCAATAAAATCAGTCGGTATATGAATGCTCCACAATAAATCCATTAGAAAGCTATTAAGTGAATTCTTAGATACCTGTGTGGTACAATGGATCATGATTTATTGTTTAAGCCTACTAATAATGTCAATCTGGTATGTTATACAGATGCATATTGGGCATCATCAGCAGAGGACAAACGATCTACAATAAGGCTTTGTATTTTTCTTGGCTCAAACCCTATTACATGGTGCTTTAAAAAGAAAAGTGTGGTTTCTTGTTCTACATCAAAGGCTGAGTGTCGCAGCCTTGCAAATGCTGTTTCAGAACTCTTGTGGGTGCAACAATTGTCGACAGAGATTGGTGTTACTTTAAATAGCAAGCCTACAATTTGGTGTGATAACACTTTTACTGTTTTCATAGGTTCTAATCCTACTCATCATGCTCGTGTTAAGCATGTGAAAATCAATTTTCATTTTGTTCGAAAGAAAGTGGCTGCCGGGCATAATTTGGTTAACTTTATTCCTTCACATGAGCAGGTTGCAGACATTTTACCAAGCCTATTCCTCTTATTTCTTTTGCTTTGATGCGAAAAAGGCTTGGGGTTCTTTCTTGTGCCGAGTTACAAATTAAAAGAGTAGGTTGTTCTGCTACTAAGAACAAGAAAAACCAGAAGAATGATAAAAGTATTATATAGTTTGTTATAATGAATTGTAGCATAGGCTTGTGTATTAAGTTAGTTGGGTCCTAACTCAAAGGTGCGGGTTGCTATACATACTCATTTGTATCATGTGAATGATTATCATAATATTATCCTTTGAATAAATAAAAAGTTAGTTATTCAATTTATTCAAATGATAATTGAATACACACCCTGAGTATTTATTCATAAGAGAAAACCGAATAACTAACTTTTCATTTATTCAAAGGATTATATTCTGATAATCTTTCACATAATACAAATGGGTATTTATAGGAGCCCACACCAATGAGTTAGTTATAACAGACCCAACCAACTTAATACAGAAGCTCATGACAGACGACCCACTACAATTCGTTATAACAAGCTATATAAATACTTCTATCACCTTGCTCATTTTTGGAAATAATTAACACATCAAAATGCTTTGCCAACGAACACCAGTGTCTCACCCAACCATACATGGCATAGCCCTTTGTCTTTTACCCTTCGGCCACCGACTAATGACGAATCTATAAATGTATTTGAGGGTGTGCACAAAGAGACGAAGCTACTTGTACAACGAGAGGGGATGCTGCCCCCCGAGAAATGATTTTATTTTACCTTTAATTACTTATATTTTTCTAAAAAAAATGGAATAATTATGAATATACCCCTCACCTTTCAAATGTTATATTCTGCCCACCACTCTCAAATTATGGCTTCGTCCATGTGTGCACATATAAAATCTAAAAATTTCAAGTCATAAATAATACAAAAATTTTAAAATTAATTTATAAAAAAAATTAAATACAAATGTAAACTTTAAAAAATTCAAAGTGGGCATAGGTCCACCCACATTACATTTGGATCTGCCATCAATAATAAAATCTTACTACTCCATAGAAAGATTTAAACAACTTAATTAATTTACTAAAAACAATAATTTCTTTTAGAACAGGTGTCCCGGTGGAAACAACTGCCCCATTTACTAAAAACAACTTGATTAATTTATTAAAAATAAGTACCCAGTAGAAAAGCGGATGATGATCGTCTTAGGAGACACGGGTTCAAATCGTTGTATCTATAAGGTGTGTGTTCATTACTAAATGGTTAAAAATATATATGAACATATACTGTTTTGTAATCAACTTATACTATTAAAAAAACAATAATTTCTTTTAATCTTTACGTTAAGTTCTCATGTGGGGACCAAAGCACTTAGATATTTACTGGATCTGTCCTGATGCATTGGAAGGAATTGCTGAACTTGTTTGGTTACCAAGAAGATCGTGCAAAGGTTCCCCCATTTTCAAAACGAATAAATCATGAGAATCAACTTATCTTTTTCTTATTTTCTCCCATATGTTTTGTCACTTGATTTGATAATGCAAAAAATAAATCTCATATCAGTTAGATATCGATTTTTCAGAATTTAAAGTATAATCTTTTAGCATATATTTATTAAGTAATCGAAGATAAAGTTTATACACATACATCATTTTATTTGTGTTCGTGTTAACATGCGATTTTGCAATGTATCCTATGTCATTCACATTTTTATATTTCTAACAATTAAATATTACATGTTGCCGACCAAATATTAGATATCAAGAAATATTAGATGAACTATACAAGTGTGATTGTTTCATGACTTGTGTCCAATCGAGATGTATATGTCGAATCATGATTTCTTATAACTTATGTGACAATGACATATTGCTAGATGTCACTCACTGTTTGTAATATTAGAAATGTTCTAATATTTACTACTAACGTTACATGAACCTATAGGATCACGCCTACGGTTGAAATGAGCATATATTAAATGAATTATATATTTTCAAATTTGTTGTACACGGATTTAGTTAAATTAATATATATTTGATATATATATATATATAATTTAAATATTGGATAAATATTAAAAGAAAATAATTATTGTAATTATGAATCTTTTAATATATAAATAATATAATTCGATTTAAATTAATATATATATATATATTGAAATCCTAATTAAAGTTGAATTGGGATTATATATATTTAATATATATATATATATATTGAAATCCTAATTAAGTTGAATTGAGATTATATATATATATATATATATATTGAAATCTTAATTAAAGTTAAATTGAGATTATATATATTAATATATATATTGAAATCCTAATCTGAGTTGAATTAAGATTTCAAAGGCTATATAAAGGCATGAGAGATCTAGAAATTATTAATGCTTTTGGAAAAACCCTCTAAATAGTTTAGAGAGTTTTATATGCTCGTTTCAACTGGGTGAACTACGTAGAGGTCGGAGCGTTACCGTTGCGACTTAGGAATCAACATCTTAGAATCGTGATTAGATATCTATCTCCTCCAAATTTAGAATTCCAAATTTTAAACAGTTAATTCTCCACCCTTATTCACCCCGACTCGTTCCTCGTACATGGATCTCTGGTGGTAATCACTAAATAATTTTTCCAATGCGTCATGGGGTGTATCAGCGTGACCCAACAGTGGTATTAGAGCCACTTGTACGATACAGATTCATGTTTTAATTACTTGAGTGATGTAAATGTATGAGATACATGCTATTTTTCGATTTTTTAGCAAATATATGATATTTGTACGAGAAAATATATTCAATCACGATTAATATGTTAATCTAGTTAAAAGATATTCCTAAGATCGATGATTAAGAGTTAATCATCAGGATCTTTGTCGATAGGGTTTGAAATAGTATAAGTTAATTGTTAACATATTCAATATGGACTTTAGGGTTTTAGATGTTAAAGTGTTAACATACGCGGGTTATAGTTATATATTAGACTATTGGTTAGTCTATATATTTTGTGCGGGAAAGTAACAAGATTTGTTTTAGTAAAAATCTCATGGATTTTAAAATCCTAAAAACACGATAATGTTGATAAAAGTTATCAAATCGTGAAGTTTTTACATAGCAATTAAGATGCTAATCTTTAAAAAAAATCCCCACCGTTGACTAGGCAATGACAATCCTGTTGGCAGTTGCGGGCCTGCCGAAACCCCGCAAGGGGGTTGACCCCTGTGTAGGAACAATCTGGTAAGACCTTATTAACAAACTGCATCGTTATTATGTTTGATACGCACAGTGTTTAGAATGCATGGTTATAACCCAATGGCCCATTTAGTTTTATTTATAAGATTTTATAAATACGGTCTACGTGTCGTGCATTTCTCTACTTCTATTGTAATTCTCTTCTCATTTTACTCCATCGTACGTAAAACGAGTTTATAAAATTGTAATCTATACGAAGAAGCATGGACCAAAGGAGCAAAAGTATGGGCCGACAAAAATATGCTTGAGAAGTGTTTTATCCTTAGAATAATTTGGTTCTCCCATTGGCTTGGGACGGGCAACCTTAGGATATGGGCTATAACTATTGCATTCATAGTTACTGCTTTTCATGTATGTGATTAAATGAATATATGAGATGCATGCTAGTTAATTGATAAGACCAAATGTTAAATGATGAGATAATATTCACAAAACCCCTCAATAAAATATTAAGTCTTTTATTGCTTCCCAATGTTAACTCTCGTTAAAGTTTAGATCGATGCAATGTAGGTTCTGCTAAAGCGAGGTACTTGTATCTATCTTAGCCAAACGAAAAGAATAAGCAAGTGATATCCGCCGGTTGTAACATTGGTTAAAGACTTAACTAGGCTACTCTAATAGGATTACAAACCTAAAGGTTAGTTATTTGGATAATCATAAGATGATTATGAACAAAAGTTGTTCACCAAATGAAAGAGTTACATGAGATGTAATTAGCAAGTGTTGCTTACCTAGATAGACCGTAATCTTAAGAGAAAAGTCAAAGCTGACTTAAGAGAATGTGAAATTTGGATCATTGATCACTAGAAAAACTTTATAGAAAGTATTTTCAACATCAATATTTGAGGGTTATTAATTTTAATAAAAATAGTGGGTGTATAAAGTCCTTTTATAAGCAAACTTGGTAAATATACTCGAAATTCATATTTTATTATTGTAGACTTATTATGGCAAATACAAATTTTTTATCATTGCGACTGATCCTTGAGAAGGACAAGTTGAACGGTGTAAACTACCTTGACTGGTCACTAAAATGAAAATGTTTCTATTGTAATTTGACATATTATTGTAAAGAGAACTGACCCATTTATCTTGAAAAAGTCAAGAAGACAAAAGAAAGCGGAGCATCCGCCTCAGATATTTATGTTATTGATATTAATTTATTAACACCTACTTCTTGGGTATTGGATATCGGTTATGGTTCTCATATTTGTACATCTGTACAAGGACCACAAAAGAGTAAAAATCTGAGAAAAGAAGATGTAGACTTACGGGTTAGTAATGGAGCAAGAGTTGCTGCATTAGCTATATGAACACATACTTTATCGTTGTCTAGTGGACTTAATTTATGTTTAGAGGATTTTTATTTTGTGCCTAGTTTGACTAAAAACATCATTTCACTTTCTTGTTTAGACAAGATTGGTTTTGAGATAATTATTAAGAATAGTTGTTGTTCTTTTTATCTCGATAATGTATTCTATGGTGTGACATAATTAATAAATGACCTCTATATTTTGGATCAAGAGAATTCAATTTACAACATAAATATGAAAAAATTAAAAACAAATGACTCTAATCAAACTCATCTTTGGCATTGTCATTTGGGTCACATAAGTGGAAAACGCATTTCAAAACTTCATAAATATGAATTTTTGGATTCATTTGTTTTTCTAACAACTTTATGTATGTGAGCCTTGCTTATTGGGAAATATGACCAAAGCTCATTTTAATGGTAAAAGTGAGCGAGCAAGTGATTTATTGGGATTAATACATAGTGATGTATGTGGACCAATGAATACACAAGCCAGAAGAGGATTTCAATACTTCATTACTTTCACAGATGACTTTAGTAGATATGGGTATATTTACCTAATGTATCATAAATCTGAAGCCCTTGAAAAGTTTAAGGAATTTAAAAAATGAAGTACAAAACCAACTAGGAAAAAACATTAAGGCTCTTTAATCAGATTGAGAAGGAGAATATTTAAGCTTAGAGTTTGGTGACTTTCTTAAAGAATGTGGGATTGTTTCACACCTCCTAGTACTCCACAATGGAATAGAGTTTTCGAAAAGAAGAAATCGAACACTGTCAGATATGATTCGATCAATGATGAGTCACATTGATCTTCTTTTGGGGGGACATGCGCTAAAAATAGTTGTTTTCACACTAAATTGTGTTCTATCTAAATTAGTTCAAAAGACACCATATGAGTATGGATCGGGAAACATCTTAGTATGTCTTTTATGAAAATTTGGGGATGTGAAGCTTATGTTATAAGATGTCTACAAAGCTCAAACCCAAATCTCATAAATGTAATTTTGTGGGTTATCCTAAAGAAACTAAAGGATATTATTTCTTCAATCCTACCGAGAACAAAGTGTTTGTTGCTCGAACATGAATCTTCTTAGAAAGAGAATTTGTTTTCCAAAAAGGAAATGAAAAAAATATTGAACTCAATGAAATTCGAGATCAACCACATATCATTGAATAAAAGATTGAACAACAACAAGTTCCACAAGTTGTTGAGGAACATTCAACAGTTTTGGAAACACAACCACTACGAAGATCTTTGAGAGAATGCAATGCGCCTGAGAAATATGGATTTCTTGTTACATTGCATGGAAAATCATATGCCTACTGTTTCAATGACCATTTCCAATGGTTGCCTCTGCTTTTTTCTTTCTTCTTTTGCTCTTTGATTTGATCATATCCCTTTGTAGTTAAGCATTTGATCTTTCTTTGTTAGGCAACTATCCATGTCTCAAAGGAAAAGAGAAACAGTGATAATGACTTTACATTTAGGTCCAAGATTTATCCAAACTATTAGACAATTGGGTAATCACACATGAAAATGCCCTTTCTCCAACTGGAACGTATCTTTTCTGATCCCATCATTTGACAGACTTGACTTTTTTTTTAATTTTAAATTGAATGAATGGATGGCCTTAATTTATTAAAACTAGCTTGTTTCCGGGTTTCGGCTATGGCTTCCACATGCTATCCAACATTATCATACTAATACTAATACTGCTGCATGCTCACCACCAAACCTATATCAAACGATAATGCTTGCTTCCTCTGCAAATAAGCTAGTAAGTTGAGTCCCAAATTTCCAGAGTTTTGAATTTGGTATATAACAAATGGAACACAACTGAAAACGAAACTGTTACAAGAAAAAAGGAAAACAAAAAATCTAGTAAAATATGTAAAGCTACTTTTGGAGTGACAAAAAGTTTGTGTGCTTTGAACAGATTGGTGAATACCCAGCGCCAGTGGAATTCAATATTAATTTATGCATTTAACTAATAGTGTTTTAAGCAAATCCCGAAAAAAGTCCTAACCCTATTCTCGTTCTCCGTTATTGACGCCGTTTATGTTCTTTGAGCGGTGACCACCTTACTTTCGTCCCTTTTTTTATCTTTTATTTGTAATTTTTTTTCGACTTTTGATTTTTTTAACCATCCGATAGTCATTTGGTTACAGAGTATTTTCCCTCAATAGCCAGTTGAATTGTTATAAGGGGAAGAATGAATTCACAAATGAGTAATAGGTTTTGGCCCTTATCTTGGTGTTTGCCGGGCGTTCTCGTCGATCAGCCTCCTTACTCGATAGTTAACTCTTTCTTGAATCGCGATTCTCGCTTTCTTTCTGTTTACGAGTTCTCAGATTTTTGAGCGTCTGACTCCGATGAAGATTTTGCTGCATCGTTTACTTCCCGTCTACATCTCTTTGCACTGTCAGAGATGAACATGCAGGTCCAAAATCAATAGTCGGTTTAGTGTCTTTTCTCATTCGTCGATTTTGTCTTTTCTCTCGCTTTAAGTGTAAGGCTCTGTTCCCTTTCTGCAGATGTGTTTTACTTTTGGTTTGTTTGATGTTTTGTTTGTGTTTCTTGTACTCTTGTTTTTGTTTCTTTCTTTTCTTGTATTCTTTTTGTTTTAATGGATGTCGACTTTCTTGTTAAAAAATTGACAGTGGTAGTAATATGTTGTTATTTTACTATAGGGATATGATAGTAAAATTTAAAAGTTTTATATTTTTTAGGTCGTTGAAGTTAAATGGATGGTTGAGATTAATAATAGGGATGTTCAAATTCGAGTAGCGGATACCCGATTTTTCGAGTGTCATATTTGTCAGTCCGTGTTCTGGCCCATAAGTATCGGGTACCCTGTAGTCGAGTACCCGCAAAATCGGGTACCAAGTATTTGGTTCACATTTTTTTATCATTCTTTTAAAAATAAAAAATATTAAAAAATTAAAAAAATCATAACAACGGTAAACATTAAAAAAAAATACTAATGCATAACAACAGTAGACATTAAAATAAAAAATGAGATCATTCACCATGATTCAATTGTATTGATCTACCAATTTTTTATACTGCCTCGTTGCATTCTCGACTAGGGGTGAGCAAAACTCGACTCAAATTAAAAAAATTGATATATTTTTTTTAATTTCAAGTTATTCGAGTCAACTCCAGTAACTCAAAAAAAATTTAAGTTCGAGTCAAGTTAAAATTTGCCCAACTTAAAAAACCAAAAAATCGAAAAACGAAATTTTACAGTTTTGTAATTTAGCCCTTGATTTCATTTTTCTTCAATTCCTCTTTCATTTTAAGTTCATTTTTGACCAAATTTGAATCACATATTCCTAAACTAACGTAGAATACTTATTTATCTTTAATTTATATTTTTGAAAATAAATTTCATATTTTTTTAATTCAGCCCCTTAACTTTGTATGATTTCCTCATTTCTTCAATATTTCCTTCGTTTTAAGTTAATTTTTGATCAAATTTGAATCGCATGCTCCTAAACCACCGTAAAATACATATTTAGCTTCAATTCATATTTTTTAAATAAAATTTCAATTTTTTCAATTTAGCCCCTAAACTTTGAATGATTTCTCATTTCTTCAATTTCTCTTTCGTTTTAAGTCTATTTTTGACCAAAATTAAACCACATGATTCACTAACACTATATAATACTTATATAACTTCAATTCATATTTTTAACAAATATATTCTTTTTTGCAATTTAGTCCTTTAATTTTATATTTTATTCAATTTGATCATCTAACTATTTTTTTGTATTTTTTTCTTCACATCAATTCATTGACTCATTTATACTCCCATCAATACTTTATCCCTAAAATTTTCTTATTTAAAAATAATATTATAAATATATTTTAGAAGTTTAGATTATATTTTTTATTACACGTGAAAAATAATATGAAGAAATATATATGCATATCTTATATGATTAGAGAAAATCGTTTAAATTAGAATCAAATTGTACGATAACATGGTAAATAATTTCAATTAAATTTGTATAGGAACTTGAAAACTCGACTCGAGTTGAAAAAATTTCAAATTAAGTTCAAGTGGTAAAATATGACGCGTCAACTCGAATAACTCAAAATTTTTTAACTCGAATGAACTCTCACCTCTATTATCGACCAATACAATTGAATCTGATTATCAAGCACAAGGATATCGTAAGCCTCCTTGTTGTTTGTTTCATATCGAATCTTACGTATTCACAAATTAATACAATTTTTTTGAAAAGATTAAAACTTAAAAGTATGTAATACAAATATAGAATGAATTTAGGGATTTAAATTTAATTTTAGGGTAAAATATTAAGTAACCTAAAAAATAAAAAAATAGGAACCGGATAGTCAGGTACCTGATTAAGACTAATTTTGTGGTCTGGGCCCGACCCGGGTAAATTTTTTTTAGGTAAATACCCGATTTTTACTTTCGGGTCAAACGAGTCAGGTATTTTTAAACACCTCTAATTAACCGTAGAAAATATAAAGATCACTTGGATAAAAAATAATAAAGAAATAATTATAGTTATTTATTACTATCATCGCCTAAATAATGTGTTAAAATAATTAAGTTTTACATAATATAAGTGAATTTTAATATATATATATATATATTATCCTCTTATATTATATAATACTTGAAAATTTTATATATTTTTTAAACTGTTGAACGAAGATAAATGAATAAATATGATTAATAATAAAAAATGTGAAATTATTGCTTTTAAAAAAAGAAGACCGTGAGACAAACAAAAACCTAGTTGGTGGGGTTTAAGCTAAAGCGCATTCATGACTGAACTAAGCGCCATCAACTCAACAACTAAAGTATGCTTTCTCTCTCCGTCTACTGCTGCACCACTTTTACTAGAATATCTTCCATCTCCACCTTTTTTTTTTTAATTTGTAAGTTAATTTAATAATTTATATTATAAGTACAAAAACCCTTTTTAGTTGCACTATTTCCTGGATTGATCTTGCTTTTTCCCCTGACCCCAACTTGGAAGTGAACAGTGAACACAACACCCTTCCTTCCCACTTGTTCATTTCTTCACAAGATCTATGTTTTTATTGAGGTTTTAAGGGTATTGCTGGGAAAAACTGTTTTTTTAACTACCTATATATGATTTTATTGGTCGATTAATTTAAATTAATTTTTACAAATACTCAGTATAGGACAACCTTCTAAGTCCAATTTTCTTCATTTACAACGTCATAATTCATAATATTGCTTAAAAGATCTAGCACTCATCCTGCTAAACCAACTGATTTAATATATGAGATATACCTAAAAAACCACCAACCAAAGTAGTAAAGATTTGAAATCAGTTTGATATCAAATGCGAAAGATTTCAAGTTCATATCTCATATCTTCGAATTAACCTTTCAAAGTACCGATGGTGTTGACAAAAGTATGCACTCACCTCAAGCAGTTAGGCTCTTATTCTATCTTTTTATGGGTCGAAATGGGAGAAAAGTTCTGCAAATCATCAAATTGGTGTTTGCTGAATGCAAAGGGAAACATAAAGCTGCTGCATGACAATCAACTCTCTGATGAGTTAAAGTTCATTTGTGCAGTTTTGCTGCCTATATATATGCAACAATTTCAAGTTACTGAATTTAGAAGGAACATGAAGCTGTTACTCGATAAGCGATAGGAAGGAACATGAAAGCAAGTCCAGTCAAAAGCCTATGTCGCAAGAACATTACGATTAATTAAACATTTGAGGGCTAAAATAATATTTGAATTGATTAGGTTTAGTTAACTTAATAGTAGAATGTGTATCCCCAAAGAAAACAAGCACAAATAACTGATCTGGGAATGTTCATGTAAATTGTAAGACTATGCATACTTCTTTCTTCAAGACTTGGCTATGTTACTATCGACTGAAGCTATCGTTCCTGGTAGCCGAACATACCTGTACAACGGTGAACATCAATTCTGTGCATCCTAAAACAATTACTTAGTTAACAGCATGGCTTGGAAGCCAAAAAGCTTTGCCAAGCGATAACACCGTAAGGGATAGATTGATGCTCGAGTTAATCCACCATAAGCATCATTTGCCACTGAAATCGCAACCGGGGCAAGTTAATTCTAAGTGCCGAGTTCGAAAAACAGTGGAGATGATAATCATGTTAGCATTGTCAGCCAGATCAGAAGGCTCTACAGAGGTTGTTAGCCGTCAGATTAGATGAACACTGCTGCTCTATAGGTCCTGTGGGACTGCATAGTCTGGTCCTCTTTGGTTCAGATATCCTCACATGGGAAATTGCCACAGCAAGCACATCTACCAGACCATTTTCATCTTGTTCCTCTGATTTGCAGCTAGAGGTGTGAGATGTTAAGACAGGTTGCGGACCCTGACTATGACAACCACCATTCATCCTACGCATACTTAACTCCGATCCAGGCGAATGGGAAACTTGGATGGAAGGTCCTACTTGATTTTTCGACTTCGATTTGATGGATAATGTCTTTAATAAGCGTTCAGTGTAGAACAATATCCATGGATGTCCTGAAGATGGACAGCACAAATGTCAGGAAATGAAGTCTAAAGATTAAGCTTTTAAAAGAACCGTAGGAGTAAGAAATAATTCAAGTCCAAAGACAAAGTTACATGGTTCACTGAAGAATGCAAGGCTAATTTGCAATTTTCTACGAAAATGTATGTATCATTTGATTGTTCAACTATTTAAGAAAGAGTAAGTTAGAGCTTACTTAATACTTCATCAGCGGTTATTCTTGATGAGACATCCCTGGTCAGCATTCTAGCCAGCAGATCGCGTGCAGGTTTGGATACAGATTCCCATATTCCCGAGTGAAAATCAAGCTTCACATTCTTGATGGCCTCAAATACGGCCTTCAAGGAGTCTCCTTGAAATGGAAGAAATCCAACCAAAAGCACATGTAGGAGCACACCTGCACTCCATATATCAACCTTCTCAGAATAATTTCCCAATAGAACCTCAGGTGCAACATAAGCCGGACTTCCAGCCAAACCGGACAAAACTTGACCTGTAGTGAGCAGTAATTGCGTTACACAAAAGGTTTAGGCGCAGCTTAAAAGGAAACAAGCAAAACACCAAACATAGCTTTCCAAGGCAATATGCTACTGCAAGAATCTTTTAGCATGATCAAATCTACTTATGTATAAGAATGATCAAGGGAAATAAAGCTAAAACAGTTAAAGATTAACAAATTTAGAACATGAGAACTTTGAAAGTGAAAAAAAAATATTATGTTTGAATTGTAAATCGAGGATAATAAGTGTAAGCCCCTGCAAATATATAGTTTCAATATCAACAACGTCGTTCGATAGGCTAAAACTAGGCCACAGTCCATCACATGCTCTGTGAGGGATACCAACACTGCTCAGTTGCTAACATGATACCGATGCTTGTAGACATCTTTAATACTTGGATTTTTTATCATTCAATATAAATTTAAGCACCTTGAAAAATATAATCTCCTTAATCCACTTCTTCAGCAGATTCTCTACATTCACCAACCAGGACACATATAGAAAGGAAAATACATCATATTCTATGCCAATAGCATCTTAAATTCTCTTCATCAATAAACAAACAGGAAGATTCCCTTCATGCAACTCTCTCTCCGTTTATGCATGTGTGACTGGCATTTTGCAATCTCAAAATAAATATGCCATGATTGATAAAAAACGAGAAAATACAAACTTTACAACTCCATACATTGAATGTTGAGTTGCAAGATAATAGGCAAAGCAGGAAGTTAAAGGAATCAAACAAACAGAAAAGGCAAATATTCTTCAAAGTAGGTGCCAGATATTCACCACTGGAAATTCTCATGGCAAGACCGAAATCTGCCAGCTTTATCTTTCCTGAAGTAGTGAGGAGAATATTCTCTGGCTTTATATCTCTATGCACAACTCCCATCTCATGACAGTACTTAATGATTGACATCACATCCTTAAAAATATTAGCAGCACGTTGCTCTGAAAACTGAGATTCTGCCATTTGGTCGATTAAACGACCTCCAGAGCACAATTCCATTACGAGATGAAAACAGTCGGGATCCTCATACACTGCCTGCAAAGTCACAATCCCAGGATGACCGGATAAATGCTGCATTATCTCTACCTCTTTGTGAACTGTCTCCTCTCCCTTAAGCAAGGTTTTACAAGCAAACTCTACTCCACTACTCCTAAACTTGCACAACCAAACTGACCCGAATTTCCCCTGCCCGATTGTATCACCTTTAACATAATCATCCTCAATCTTTTTCTTCCCACAAATTCGTGTAATCACCTCAATGCAGCCTATCTTCCTCTTAAGACCTCTTCCCAGAGGGACCAAAGATGACGCACCACAAGGCGGGGCAGTAGCAATGCCAGCGAGTCTAGCTTTAAATGAACCAACAGGAGGTGCATCCACATCTTCCTTGCACCTCTTTTTTATCCTAGCATAATCTTCTAATGAAAAATGAGACCTAATATTAGATGATCTTGAATCACAAGCCGAAGCAAATTTCTCAGTTACCTCCGGAGACACATCAGTTTCACTTCCTTTCCTTTTCTTTCTCATCAAGTCAAGTATCAATTCAAACTAAGTTATTGAAAGTTAGACTTTGGGTGCATTCAAGGTTCCCAGGAATTACAGATAATCATGAAAATATCCAGTTTTATCTCTCAGTTTCGTTTGGTTTCCTTCCCTGTAAATAAAAATAAATAAATTATGGGTCAAAATCAGTTCAAAAACAAATGATAAATAGAAAATGAAAACGGCAAACAAAACAAAATAACTTGATTCGCTAAGCCACAAACAGATGTGAGGCCCCAGTTAAGTTTAAGGTGTTAAAAACACATCTTCAATTGAAAAATGGAACATTTACTTGAAAAAGGAAATAAACGATCAACTGAATCCATCTTGTTTTCTTTTTTTCATAGATTCTCCTGGGGACCAGATAGAACCTAGATCAAAATCTTACCTTTACCATACCATCATTCAAAAAAAGCGAATTTAATTATAAAAATCAACTATGAAAAAATGAGAGTTCTGTGGCAAAGAACGAACCTTTAAACACAGTGAAAAATCTCCCAGATTGCAACAAGGGTTGATAAATAGTTACACAGACCGAAAAGAGATAAAGTAATAGCGAAAATTAGGTAAGTAATTTCTAGGCAAAATCCGGGGATGAAATTTTGGAGAAGCGAATCAGAAAACCTAGAAACGTCCGGGAATGAGAGATTTGGAGGGTGATCTTATTTTTATATTACATAACAATTATAATATGCACTAAAGCATTTCCTTTTTGGGTAAATATAACTTTAGTACCTAACTTTGACATCTAAATGCAATATGGTACTCACTTTTTTAGTGCAATTAGGTACCTAACTTGGGCATTTATATGGTATATGGTACCCAACTTTTTTCATAGTACAATTAGATATCTAATTTTTTCAATAGTGTAATTAGTTATCCATTCTTTTGGGTGCCATTAGGTACTTCATTTTTATTTTTGGATATAAATATATATTCAATTTTTATTTTTTTGTGTATACCTAATATTTTTAAACTACACGTGCTTAATTATGATTAGTTAATACTTATAATCTTAACAGTATTAGTTAAAGTGATAATACGTGTCACATTTTCAAAAGTTATATTAAATTTGTGTATGAACACATGTAATTTAAAAAATATTAGGTACCTAATTGCACCAACAAATAAAAGTTGGGTACTTAATTGTACCAAAAAATAAATAACTAATTACACTATTAAAGTACCACATTATACATAAATACCAAAATTAGATATCTAATTGTAAAAAGTTAATTACCAAAATTAAGTACCAAAATGTATACTTTCCCTGCCTTTTTCTTTAAATTAAAATATATTAGCTGCTTCTGAAACGGCCGGGTCTCATTCGGATACCAAAATTAGTCTTTGGAGCGTTGTGATTGGATTACGTGGCATCGTATTTAGTGTGGTTTTCAGTTGACGTTGATTTTATTGATTAAAATTTAAAAGCATAGACGCCGACGTTGATTTTTTTGCTTTCTAGTCGTGCTGTCGTATGTGGTCTTTGACATGTGTACGGAGTGTGTTGCCCAGCCAGAAAATAGAACAAGGTTGCTTATTGATATTTTCCCAAATTTTTTAAAGGTATAAAGTCAAAAAAATAACTCCAACGTTTGATCGAGTCATTTTGACTCTAAAAAGTTATTTTGACTCATATTTTTTAGAGTAATTCAACTCTCAACATTTTATTTGAGTTAAAATAATTAATTTGTTGATGAAAATTGTTAAAAAATTAATGGTAAACAATTTGAAATTACTTGACAAATTTTATAACATTATTTTTTGACTGGCGTAATTTTTTTCAAGTTAATACATTTGTCTATATGATATTGTCATGTCAGCGTGCACTGTCATATAAGTTTATCACGCCATTTTAAGTCATTTACCGTCAGTTGACTGATAATTTTCATTCGCGTAGGGTTATTTTGACCCAAAAATAAAACATTAAGGGTTGAATTGCTCCAAAATAACTATTCAGTCAAGGCAAAATGACAAAAAATGTCTCCAGCGTTTGCATGTTTTGTCATTTGGCCCCCTATTCATTTTTTTTGGAGCAAACAACCCCCAACGTTTCAATTTGGTCCAAATATGCCCCAGTTGGATGGAATACGTTAGTCAACTAACTGTCAGCGGCTGATGTTGACTGGACTTGCCACATGTTAAGTTCCGTTGACGTGTCAGCATCATATTCGCCATGTATCACCATTAGGTTCGGCCACATACCAACGGTTGATTCTGACGTCAGCAGCTCTTAACACGTAGCAAGTTCAGTCAACATCAACCGTGACCGTTAGTTGACTAACGATTTCCATCCAACAGGGGCATTTTTGGACTAAATTGAAACATTGAGGGTTGTTTGCTCCAAAAAAGAATAGGAGACCAAATGACAAAACATGCAAATGTTGGGGGTTGTTTGCTCCAAAAAAAAAAAGAATAAGGGGTCAAATGACATTGGGGACATCTTTTATCATTTTGCCTCCAGTCAAACGTTGAAGGTATTTCTTTTAGTTTTATGCTTTTTTAATTATGAGAGTCTGGATTAAGACGAAATGTAAATTATAATTAATTATTATATTACTTAGGTAAATATATTTTTTGCCCCCCTTAAGATTTATATGTTTTCACAATTTGCCCTCTAACGTAATTTTTGAGTTCTTTTACTCTCTAAAATTTAGGTTGTTACGCATATTGTCCCAAAAAATTAACACAGTTAAAAAAAATCTGCCCTGACCAACCAAAACGCACCATGTCACTTAATTATTTTTTCTTATTTTTTTGTTTAATATATTAAAATATTTATCAAATTAATTTTAGTTTACCAATATTACCCTCATCATCTTCCCCAAACTTCATCTCCCTCGTCTACTTTCCCCAACTCCAGAATTTTAAGTTTTTCATCCAATCACACTCTTCAAGGTCACATTTTTGAAATTTTGCTGCTATACTTTACTATGTTGCTGGTTGCAGCCTTAAAGCATAATCTAGTAAAAATGTATATACTTTATTGAATATTAAAAACCACCAATAGAACTTTTGGTCTGTTGACAATTGATGATCACAAATGGCTCATTTTGTGCTTCTTGTTGCTAGGCAGATTGGCTATTTTCGATTGTAATCACTAATTTTTGTTCAAATTTAGTATTATTATATTTTAATATTATTATTGTTTACTACTATTACTATTATTATTAAAAAATAGATATAAAAATAATAACAAACTTATTTATTAAAATGTCCAAGTCCATTTACATAACACAAAAAGTATTTACATTACATATGGTCCATTTTAGGCCCAAACCAAATTGAAATCAAAAACCCTAATCCTCATCTTTTTCTTCTACAACCACCCAATCTCTTCCGATAGATCAAGATCCGATATGACAATCCAAATGAAGGAAGAGGTGACCGACCAGCTCTTCCCACTCGCGCGTGCAGCTCACTGTCAAGACTGCTCAACTTTCTTCACGCGCCTACTGCTTCATCTTTCCTGCCCACGTGGCGCCACCACCGATTATCACAGTGCCACCGTACGACCACCAATTCTCCCAACCACCATGCATGGCAAAAATTGATAAAAAATGAGAGAGTATATCATAATTAGATCATCAACAATGTAATCTTTTAATGCTTGCTTATTCTTGTAAACAAAAAATCGGATATATATGATGTAAAAAGATCCATGTACTCAGATTCAAAAAAAATCAATACAAAAAAGAGAAGATTTTCTAGAGGTATATTTAGTTTTTTTTTTTTACATTTCAAATCAAAAAAGAGAAAAAAAGGATTTAGAGTTCTTACCCTCCGATCTTTGGATTTGCCGCCGCTTTGGTGGTCGAGGTACCGTCCCCGATGATAGATAGTCTCAGTTTACAAAAAAAAGTTTTTTTAAGGTTTTTGAATCCGACTTATGGTAGATTTGGGTAAATAGGGATTGATTTTGAAAAATCTGAGTCAGATTTTGGTTTTTAGTTAAAGAGAAGTTTGTTTAAGGTTCGATTTTAGAGTTCGTCGACGCAGGTATGGCGGAGGCTCGTCGAAATCTGAGTTTAAGTATTGAATGTATGAAGAACACTCAAGAACACGATGAATGTTTCAGAGAAAAAATGTTGTATTTTGATCCATTTTCAAGGTGGTTATTCAAATGAAATCTGCTTTTAAATTTTATTTCCCTTTTTTACTGAATAATCCTTTCTACAATCCTCTTCTTTTTTAAAACTATTCAATTTAGTCACCACTTTCAACTCCATCGTTTGGTTTCTTTAAACCCGCTTTTAAATTTTTTTCCCTTTTTACTGAATATTTCCTTTTTATTTTTTTAAAACTCCATTTAGGGCTATTTTATTTTTTTTAAAACCCCATTAAATGCCATTGATTCTCCTTTTTTATTAGTTTTAAATGTTGTGCTCTTCTTTTCCTTTTTTTATTTGATTTTCCTTGTTATATATATCTTTATTTCTTTGGGATCTGCCATATACGTATGTATATAATATATAGTTTTATATTTGGATATATGTCGCATAGTATATATATACATATATATTATATAATATATAATATAATATATAGTTTTACCCTTTGATATACGTACATATATATTATTCTTCTTTCCCCGTATGGACATAGCGAATGGATCCCCCGAATTGAACCCGGTTGAAAGGAACCTATAATGGGTGATGATCGGGGGCCTTGCTACCCTTAGTAGGGGACAGTGAGGACAATTTGGGTACCTTTTAGTACCAAACCTGCATGTATAAAACATATAAAGCTCACATTTCTTAAAGCCATGCGAATAACCTACGTGTCTTAGATGATATGTATGTTTCGATGCTTTGTTTGTTTATCCGCTATTTTGTCTATTTGTTTATTTTATCCGGTACTAACTTATTTCTTTTTGTGTTTTGTTTTTAGTTTTTGTATTTTTATTTGCATATACATTATATGACATAAAAGGTTGGTTCTCAAATTGATCACTCATTTAGAAATCTTTCACCATGAATGAAAGGTATCTCAAGGAGGAAGATGAAAGCATGAATGCATAACTTTGATGGTCCAAGTGAAAGAAATGGCCTAGTCGGTGAAGATGTTAGCTGCGAAAGCTAAAGCTCTTCATCCATTCATCCATTTGGAGACAGAAGAAAGACCGAGATTCTTCTAAATACTTGAGGCGATCAAAGAATTATAAGTTAGAGTTGAAGCCTATCTGTAGAAGAACGTATTGTAATGAGAACCTTTTTATATTCGATGAAAGTTGTTCTAGAGTGATCACCCATGGGATCAACGCCTTTGTTTGCATTCATTCTCCCATTTATTTTTGCACCACATCATAACATAGTGTTGATTCAAGAACAATCCAATTTAGAGGGCATTCGAGATATGAGAAAAGTTTGTAATGTCAAGAGCGACAATGTTGCAGTATCGAGTGGGGTCAAACGAAAATCAATCGAGGTAAGAGACGAATTGACAAAGAGACGCGTGCCGGAAGAAGATATGGCATATCTTGTATGTAGAGGAGGATTCTCATTTAAGCTAGTAGGGGCAACGACCCCCTAAAGTTAAAAAATTTCACATTTAGCCTTTTAAAAATTTCAGAAATTTTAATTTGGCCCCTCCAAAATTTTTAAAATTATTATTATATTTCAAGATTTTTAAATAATTTCAATTAAACACATTTCTAAAAAAATTTAAAAGATGGGGCCTTGATAAGTTTCGATTTTTTTCGAAAATTTTAGTTAAACTCCTATATTTTATGAAAATTTAAAATTAAACCTTTCAAGATCATTGGAAATTTTAATTTAAGCCTCCAAAATATTCAAAAATTTTAAATAGGTTCATTCAAACTGGATTGTCAAGATCCACCCTTGAAGAATAGACTATTGTCTGCACGGGTTAATGATCTTCCCAAAAGCCCTAGAGTTCATAGAGTATACCATCGGGACCTTTTGAGCAGCAGAAGAAGATAACGACGAGATCGCCCCTCAGTCCGAAAGCGATGTTAAGACATAGAGTGCGAGCCTTGTTTCACGAAGTCAATACATCAAGACGAGATGTCAAGATGATAAGCTAATTGTTATCTATAATTCGTTATTTCAGCTTCTTATAATCAAACATCTTCTCCATTAAACAAATATCTTTCTAAGGACTGTTAGCGAATCAACACCTTATTTGCATTCATTGCATTTTTATACTTATTGTTTGCCTTATACTTTTTAGTCATTTATAAAACATTTCATGCATTGATTAATTAAATAATAATATTTTTGGGGTTCAATGGTGTAATCCGAGAATCAGTTGAAGCTTTGTAATGGATAAAAGAATTGAACAAACTCAGGAATCAAGACTAAAGCAACTAGAAGATAAACTCGAGAAAGAGGTCAAAAAGAGAGGAATAGTTAACGTCTTCAATGCAAAGGAACTTTGTCTGGTCCCTGATTTGGCCATATCGCCTGACTTTAAGGTCCCTAACTTTGAGAAGTATGGCAGCTGTAGTTGTCTTACGACTTATTTGCCCATAGTTTTGACCCATATAATGTTTGCAATTTCCACATGGGGCCATCAGGGCATTCCACCAGAAAATGTAGGTCGTTACTGGAAGAGATCAAGAAGTTGGTTGGCGAAGGAGTCTTGACACGAGAATTAATCCAAAAATTGAAACAAGAGATGGGGCAAGCTTGCACCGTACCGAAAAATCAAAATGAATGATTTGTCACTACGAGGATGACTTAAAGTTCTATGCACGAGTTTCTCATCTTTTCATGATAGTTTGTAAAGATTTACCCATATTTTGGTTTCCCCCTTTTTATTATAATGCACAAAACAAACCCTACGGCTTAAGCCCTAAAGTAGTTGAATATTTTGTAAAAAAACATGTCTATTTATGAAAATCGTATTTTCTTTATTCATATTTAGAAAACATTTTTGCATTCTTTGATTCTTTAAAAATTTCATTCATTATTATGGGGTAGTTTTTGTTCTCCCATACACATGTTGGAGTATGCCCAAAGACCAATCATGAGGTGGTTGTCAAAGAAATACTAATTTTATCATATTTATTAATATAAAGCCGTTATTATTATTTCAGTCTTATTTTGTACATCTATAAATAAACTAAATTATAATAAAGTCCTTAGAATAATATAGTTATTCTTGAATGTCCTTGGTCGAGAATTATTGTGGGCATAAACAACAATAATGTATTAAGACTAATATATAGTTGATTGATGACAAAGTGTTGTCATTAACATAGAGATGCCAAAATCAATACATAAGTATGTGTTAGAGAACGACACACTGGACTGACCCGCTATGAGCATGTTTCTTGGATTATTATGTGACATTCACAACATTGCTCATGGTGATAACTACATGTATGATCCTCATACTTGAGATCATCATTATTTCAATATCCTGAGTGACATGTTTTGATACGGTCAAATGTGTGTCGTAACTGACTACACTATAAAGACTAATATTGGATATGTCACAATCTATGTAGTGGAATATGATTGATCAAGATACGATTTGTCCCTCCTACATAATAGGAGTAATCATAGGCCACTTGATTGAGTGAGACTAGAAAATGCATGGCCATGCTCGAATAAATTGATATGTGATATCATAGTTATTCATTTATAAGAGTCTACTCAAGATATCAAGAAATATTAGATGGACTATACAAGTGTGACTAATCCATGACTTGTGTCTGATCTAGATATGAGGACAAAATGATGAAATACATAAAAGAAGTTAATCACGGAAAAAAGTTAAATCGATCCACGACTTCATGTAACTTAGGTAACAATGATGTATTGCTAGATGCCACTCATTGCTTGAAATATTAGAATTGCTCTGGATATTACTGCTAACATTACATGAACCTACAAAGGTCACACCCTCTGATCAAAACGAAAAAATATCGACTAGATAGCATGTGTACAAACTTGTTGTGCACGAAATAAGTAAAAACGAAATTATTATGATTATTGGAATTATAGATAATTTCGTTTATATATATTTTAGTACTAGATAATTAATGTAATTATCAGATACTATTAAAATATATATATATCCCTAAAGAAACCTGATAGAAGTAGAATTAGATTCTACATATTTAATTATATTCAGATAAATACAATGTATATTTAAAGAATCCAAATTTAATTAGAATTAGGGTTTTAAATGCTATATAAAGGCATGATATCTAACAACCAAAGAGAAAATATTGTTCGTTTTATTTGGGTGGACTGCGTAGAGGTCAGAACGCTACTGTAAGAACTCATATTCGATTTGGATTATCCTATACTCTCTGTGGATTTTCAGATTTATTGAGGTAACTTTTCATCCTTTATCACCCCAAATTCGTCCCTTGTACATGTATTACTAGTGGATTATGTCGGATAATTTTTCCGTTGCGCCATAGGGTGTACCAGCGTCTCCTAATAGATATGCACATTTTTTTGAAAATGGCATGTATATGTATATATCATTTTTATCAGGTCCTTGAATTTCAATTGCAATAGTACCTTTAATTCGAATCTAGAGATCAATTCTAAGCTGCTTATGTTTAGAAGGAATTGAATGTTGTGAGGATATTGTAAATGTAGGCATCTAATGATCTATTTAGGCCAACAATGGAACAAAACGAGTGTTTAGGTAATGGGCAAATCCTATTTCATGAATTCTCCCCTCAGGCATTTACCGCTTAAGATCATTGAGTCGAGTGTTGACCCTAAACTTCTACCCCTTAAAGACTTTCTCTGGATGTCTATGAATAGGACGAAGAATGACATTCTTTCATTTTTTAAAGAGGAGGAAATGAGGTCATACATTGGATACAAAGGCTGAAGAATCATCAGAAAGAAACTATTGAAGAAAAATTCATGCTCAAAGAGCCAACCAAGCAAAGTTGAAAAATGACAATCACAAGGCCAAAACAATCAAGAATGACAGCACTACGTTAAATAGTGTAATAAAAAGAAAGCGAAAGATACATGATGAATCCACCATTCAATAAACATCAATTTAAAATAGTCGTGGAGAATTGATTAAGTCCGAGCGGCATCAACGCTAGTCAGGATGCAATATAGTCCAAAGATACACACTCTTAAATTAGAAGAAATGAAATAAACTCCAGACTGAAAACCCAAAAAAAGGCAGTCTAAAAAGAAAATGAAAGAAATAGATAAAAGAATAAAGAAAAAAAGAACATTTCACATGAGCACACCCAGATCAAGCAATGTAATAATAAGGCTTTAATTGGAAGAAATGAGTAAGAAACTTCTACGTAATCCTCTATTCAAGTAAATCTCAATTTTGAAGACATTGAGGATTGATCACCTTTAAATAGAAGCACGCATCAATGCAGAGTCAAGACACAAATTAGTACAAAGCTACATATTCCAAGAAAGGAAATGAACTCTAGGGTAAAAACCCAAAAATGGGCAGTGTAGAGCGATCAAAGGAATGAAAGAGAAGAGAATATTTCATATGAGCATATCCAGGCCAAACAAATACAGAAATGTGGTTTCGCTTAACTATGACTCATGGCCTACAATACGAGCCTACAAAAACCATTCTAATTATACATGGATATCTAATTTGGATGAGTTTATCTTCAGATTATATTCCGGTTATAAGGGTTAACATTTCTTCAAGTAACGTCAAACTTCAAGTGCCTGATCGACACCAAATTAGGGAATGATGGGGCATGAAGAGTTAGTGAGATTAAGAGAGCCACCTTAAATGGGTTAGAAATTAGTTATGGGAATCGTTCCTCTCAGAGGCCTAATGAACTGGAAGGGACTACACATATGCATATACCATCACAACAGTCAAGATATTCTAAGCATACGTTTTATTTAGTTGATCTTTGATAATTTGAAGCAAATGCACTATTGCATTTGCTATTTAGGGCCAAACATGGGTTTTAAAAATATTTGACATTTTCTCCAAGTTTTGATTTTTAAAATGTTTACCATTCTCCAAACATTAGTTTCCAAAAATATTTGGCATTTTACTCTAAATTTTGATTTCCTCCAAACATTGGTTTTCAAAAATGTTTGGGTATTTTCTTCAGATTTTATTTTTTTCCAAACATTAGTTTTTAAGTATGTTTGGCATTTTTCTCCAAATTTTGATTTTTTAATATTTATTATTTCCTCCAAACATCAGTTTTCAAAAATGTTTGGCATTTTTTCTCCAAAATTTGATTTTTAAGATATCTATAGTTTTCTTTCCAAATATTAGTTTTCAAAATGTTTGGCATTGTCTCCAAGTTTTATTTTCAAAATGACTACCACCTTTTGAATTTTTTTTTTTTGCATTTTTTGCATTATTGTAACAATGAGACTTAAAGCATAGAGACATATAATTGGTTAGGTAATATCCCTAAATTTAGAGCTAGGGAAGTTGAGTGATCATTTAATTGGTCATTTATTAAAATGAAGTATATAGCTTGGTAAGGACCAAATTGTTAGACTAAGGAAATGAGGGAACCGTTGTAAAAGGGGCTAAATTCATATAACATAAGAATTTAGGTATTGCATGTTGATTTAACTTTGCTTAGTGGACATTACACATGTCCACTTTCTTCCTTTTTCAATCGGTACAATGGAGAAAGAAGAAACCCATCTTCTTCAACTCTTATTGGAATCATTTTAGAGAGATTAAATGAGTGAGAAAGCTTGATACTTTGTGAGGGGATCGATTTGAAGGGAAGAACTCAATTAATTGGATTATATCTTTGTATCTAGTGAAGGTAAATCTATCCATTTATGATCGTGCATGTATATATAAATGGTTGTTGATTTTGATTTTGGTGAATAGAAGGATATTCGATTGAATGCTAAGAAGAATTGATAGAAAGGAAAAACAATTTGAGTCTATATAGATAATGGTTGCTTAGCCTAAGAATTGTTTGGAAGATCTTTACCTAATGTTTGATTGATTAGATAAAATTTGAATGATGTATATTGTCCCTTGCAATTGAGGAATTGAATTTAACTTGATAATTTGTTTGGATAGCCTTGGTCGAATGAAACAGGACTGGAGTTAATTAGTTGAATTCATGGAACATTAGACTTTTGTTTGTTATTGATGGATGTAAACCTAACAATATTGAGTCAATAGCTATAGCTTATGAAATGGGAAGAAAATGAATTAGATTGTAAGTTGCACATGAGGATGGTTTACTTGATTGAGTGTTAAATCTAAAATTCTGCCATGTCCTATTTTGTTTATTTATATATGCAAGTTATAAAAAAGGAGTTTGATGTGAATTATTGAGTATTAATGTATCAAATGAAGTATAAAATACTCCAGAATATTTGAATCGGTTATATTGATAAATAGATTGGAAATATGGTTACAACTTGAATAACAAAGTTAGTGATTGCAAAGAGGATTGAACTATCGATTTATTAAATTGAACAAAGGCTGGATTGTTGTATTGTTGAGCTTAAATAGAGTGTGATATGAGTCTAATGAATTTAGATATATATTGTATTGTAACATATAAAGATCGGGAGGAATTTGAGGAGAAAAATGGCCACGTTGAGCAACAAGCCGATAGACTTAAAGGAGTCGTTCCAAGCTTTAAATTCTGGTTTTATTTAATTTAAAGTTGATAAATTGTTTATATACTTGTTTGGTGGATTGCAAGCATGGATATAAGGTAAGTATTTTCCATGGGAAAATGCTGTAAATTCAAATTGAATGGCTATTAGCATTGTTATGTATGTTTAGTAACCATAAGGTTGATATTTGATAGATAAAGAAGTAGCTTATGAATTGTTTACTATAGATTGGTAATATGAATCGTGTTTTGGTCTAAAAGACATAAAATGAGGAATAATTGACAAAACATGTATTGACAATGACATTGAACAATTGGAATTGATGTTGATCATTATATTGATAACTATTGAAAGATCGAATCTTAAAATTGATTATTAAATAGATAATTATTGATTGAAAGAATCGTTATTGATATATTGATGATGGGATACATATTGCATAATGGCACTGGATGTGCATATTATTGAATTGGATCAAGCTCAAACTTATAACTATTGTAAGCCTTGGTTTCGAGTTCATTTTAGATATAGTTGGCATGTCATAGAGTCCATAGAGCTCAGTGTCGAGTTGGACTACGGTCCGATACAGTGGTCCCTAATTGGCGACATAAGGAGGGAAGTGTGTTATGGTCATTAGCGACAGTAGGAGAAATTGACCGGTACCTTAGGTGCCATATTGTTATTGTTTTTTTTTGCGACGGTTTGGTTGGGGACTCGTGTATCTAGATCGAGATTTCGATTCTCAAGGCTAAACCTTAAATTTATCTAATGATATTCAAATAATTAAAATATAGAGATCAAGAGTTCTATTAACTTTTGAGATGAGTAAAATCTATGTTAACAATGAGAACTATTATGTATTGATGCTCTATAATCCATTAAATTGTCATGGTATTGTATTGTTGTAGAATAATTGTATTGTATAAGTAATTTACATTGTTGACAGTTTGACTAATAGGAATTTATAGGCAATTGAAGAACTTGAGATAAGTAGCAATCGAAACTTTGAATGTATATAGCAAATCGAACTAATAAGTTAAATTGTCCCATAACTATTATAGGTCTATAGGGCCGAATGCATATATATATATATGTTATTGTTATTAAAATGGCATTGAATCCTAGTAGAGGATTAATGAAATGAGAGACTAGTTATTATTCATTGCAATTCTTTAACTTTAAACCCACTCACTAAGTTTATACTTATTATAGTCTTCACATTTCATTACAGGTGAAATTTTGAGTTTTGTAAGATAAAGGAGCTTGTTCAAGTCACTTTTTGCAAGTACCAAAGTATGTATTTAAATTATGGTTATAGACTCCTAGGATGGTGGCACTAAGCTTGTATTTAATGTTATTAGTTGCTATTTTGTAAGGCCCTTAAAGTTCCTATGGTATGTAAATATTAAAATGGTGGTTATGGTTGCTTATGATGGATGTGGTTGCATGATTAGCTATAGTTTATAGTAGCTAGTATTGATCATGAATGGTTATGCATAAGGCTTGAATTATATGATTATTTGTGGTTTGATTCTATGTGTATAGAGATATTTGTAATTGCTTCGGTTGTTTTTAATTAAGTTGATAAATATAGTATGGTTAGTAATTATTTGATCATGTATTAAACTATAAGTTTCGAAATGAACTTTAAAGGTGTTAGTTTCGAATAGATCCCATAAACCTTAATGTTTGAATTGAGACCAAACCTATAGCATCACTTAAGTTTAATACTTAAACTGAGTTGGTTTAATAGTTGAATGTAATAAATCTTTATCCATTAGGTAATTATAAATTAGTTGTGATTGCTCGGTATGATTTGGTTTCTATATGATCACTAAGTACATTGTTTGCCTCAATGATGTTTCTTTCCTATTCGAAACCTTTCTTGTTTCCTAAGAAAGTCCATTAAATTGTTTGTGTATATGTGATTATTGTTCACTCATGGAACTATTGTCCTACATCTAAGGAGTCTTACTTCTAGGCTAGTTCTAGGGTGTTATAGGTTTCTCCCAAGATACTTCGATTAAGGTCAGAAAAGAAGATTGAACGTAAGGAAGAGTTCAGGGAATTGAGGCTTTTCACTCGCCCTAATTTCGAGAATAGACGAAGACTCTGCATGTTGAGTCAAAAAACAAGAAAACGGTCGAGCCCTAAGATTAAATGAGGAAATGTTGGTGATAAGAGTTTCTGTATAAGAATAGTATAAGGACCAGAAGTAGATTGGTTACAAAGAAAGGTTGTAACCCTGGAAGACGAGTAAGATGCTCACAAAGAAAGATTTGATTGTTTGTTGCTAAATCAGATTTGAGATGAGTATTCAATTGACAATATGAAGATTTAAGAGTATATATCAAAGGAGAAAAGAAAAGAAATCCGGGGATGACCTTTCAGTGGACGAAAGCTTATATGAAGATCTCATAATCCTCACATGCATTACATGTAGTTAGACATCTCTAGGTTAGGAGCATGCTAACTTAAAAGCAATTTTGCTTATTTTAAATAGGTATTCAAAGACTTTGATCTTTAGCTTCATGTTAAAGAGGTAGATTTTTATTAAAGATGTCCTATTGGTAACCATGTTGGCGTGAAATCTGGTTCTTAAGTCCTCCGGGCCATCAGTAAGACCTCCGAGCATGATGTTAAACCTTATTTTTTGATGTCAAAATAAGTAGGAACTGGGGCATCGTTTTAAGGGATGTTGGTAGCCTTTTGGCGTGAATCCATTTCTTAAGTCATTCGGGCCATCAGTAAGTCCACCAGGCATGATGTTAAGTCCTCCGAGATATCAATATGTCCTTCAGGCATGGTGTTAAGCCTTCTTTTGATGCCAATATGAGTAAAAATCGGGGCATCGAATTATTCACAACTTGAAGAATCAGTCGAGGAAAAGCAAAAAGTTCCAAAAGAACTCGTGATTCCAAGGCGTCAAACAAAGAGGTAGTGGAAATCTCACGGTACTCGTGCCATAAGAAAAATGGGTGCCATTTTCAAAGACAAATGTTCTATATAGGAAAAACCATATTTTCAAGACTTTTAAAGCGAAAAGTTCTATATAAGAAGAACTTGTAGCTCTAAGATTTCAGAGCGAAATGTTCTATATAGGAAGAACTCCTAACTCCAAGTCTTCGAAGAGAAAAGTTCTATGTAGGAAGAACTCCTAGTTCCAAGATTTCAAAGCAAAAAGGTTATATATAAGAAGAACTCGTAGCTCTATGATTTCAAAACGAAGAGTTCTATATAGAAAGAACTCATAGCTCCAGAATTTCAAAGCGAAAAGTTATATATAGGAAAAACTCATTGCTTCAAGATTTCAAAGCAAAAGGTTCTATATAGAAATAACTAGTAGCTCCAAGATTTCAAAACGAAGGTTCTATATAAGAAGCACCAGTAGCTCCAAAATTTCAAAGCGAAGAGTTTTATATAGGAAGAACTTGTAGCTCAAAAAATCCACCCATAGAAAGCGGAAGGTTCTATATAGGAAGAACTTGTAGCTCTAGAACTTTAAGGTGAAAAAGTTTTATATAGGGATAACTTGTAGCCTAAAGAGGTGTCACCAAGGACAAGCTAAAAGTTCTATATAGGAGGAACTTGCAGCTTCAAGGTGTCACCAAGGGCAAGCTAAAAGTTCTATATAAGAGGGACTCGTGGCTCCGCATCTCCGGACAGAGAAGTAGGATAAAAATTAGTGCTTATGATCTTTGCTTTATTCTCGTTTCACAAAAATGAACAAAGAGGGATAGATGTAATCACTAATTTTTGTTCAGGTTTAGTATTATTATATTATAATATTATTATTGTTGTTTACTATTATTATTAAATTAAAAATTAATAACAAACTCGTTTATTAATATGTCCAAGTCCATTTACATAACCCAAAAAATATTTACATTACATATGGCCCATTTTAGGCCCAAACCTAATTGAAATCAGAAAACCCTAAACCTAATCTTTTTCTTCTACAGCCACTCAATCTCTACCGTTCGAACAAGATCTGATATGACGGTCCATATGAAGGAATATGTGACTGGCCAGCTCCCCCACGCGCGCGTGCAATTCACCGCCAGGACTGCTCAGCTTCCTTCATGTGCCCATCGATTCATCTTTCCCGTCCAAGTGGCGCCGGCTATCACGCCACCACTGTACGACCACCAGTTCTCCCAGCCACCATGTATGGTAAAAATTGATAAGGAGAGGATATCATAATTAGATCATCAACAATGCAATCTTTTAATGTTTACTTATTCTTGTAAACAAAGAATCGGATATACATGATGTAAAAAAATCCATGTACTCAGATTCAAAAAAAAATCAACAAAAAAAAGAAGATTTTTCAGATGTATATTTAGTTTTTTAATATTTCAAATCAAAAAAGAGAAAAAAATAAGAGAGATTCAGGGTTCTTACCCTTCGATCTTCAAATTTGCAGTCGCTTTGGTGGTCGAGGTTACCGTCTCCGGTGTCTCGGTTTACAAAACAAAGATTTTTTAAGGTTTTTGGTTCTGACTTATGGTACATTTGGGTAAATAGGGATCGATTTTGAAAAATCTAAGTCGGATTTTGGGTTTTAGGTAAAGAGAAGTTTATTTAAGGTTCGATTTTGGAGTTCGCTGACGACCGACGACGTTTGAAGGCGGCTGGTACGGCGGAGGCTTGCCGGAATTTGAGTTTTGAGTATTAAATGTGTGAAGAACACTCAAGAACACGATGAATGTTTCAGAAAAAAGGTTTTATTTTGATCCGTTTTCAAGGTGGTTATTCAAATGAAATCTATTTTTTGTTTTTTAACTTATATAGCACTCTTATTTAAATAGTTTATTTACCCTCATTAAGGACCTCCGCACTGAATAATTTTTTCCATAATTCTCTTCCTTTTTAAAACTATTCAATTTAGTCACCACCTTCAACTCCATTGTTTGGTTTCTTTAAATCGGCTTTTAAATTTTATTTCCCTTTTTTACTGAATATTTCTTTTTTATTTTTTTTAAAACGCCATTTAAGGCTGTTTTATTTTTTTAAAAAACCCATTAAATGCCATTGATTCCCTTTTAAATTCGGCTCCCCTTGCCCGGTATAAAAAAGATAGACAAATAAAGAGAACTCCCTCAAAACTCATTTCTACTTGCCTTATCAAAATAAAATTGTTTGGGGCAAAACAGTCCAATTGGTTATCCAAAACGCTGCGTTTTTCCTCCCAGCAATTAAAGACAACCGGGTGACCGGGTCGTACAGGTAACACAAACCAGGGAATGGTTCCCAACGCCCCACCAAGCCTGACCTTTGTCGCAACTCGCCAACGCTAGCGCCCGCACAATTCCCGCACACGCACACGTTGCCTCGGCTCAACCCATGCGAGCCTTCTCTCGCACGTCATCGTCTTCCACCCCATAACAATCAATCCATCAAACACCTTATGAACTAAACCAAAGCTATATTTACTTCTTCCATTAAAACCTTTAAATTTCTGCCTCTTACATTCCATGAAACCAACACTCATCATCGATCCTTCTCCCCATCCATCATTGAACACGAATAACACTTTCATAATTGAAACCGGCGAGCTTGACCCTTCGTCGAGACCCACCTCACGAACCCTAGAAACTGTCATAACCACAACCTTAAACAGCACCTCGAAAATATCCCTTAGTCTGCCATTAACCTTTTCCAATCCTTGGCAAAGCAACCCCGAACCTGAACCTGCAAAAAAGAAGAAAAACAAGCACGGACACGACATTGGCCATTAGCGCCGCAACCATGCTCATCGTCCAAAACCTGACTGCAAGGGCGACACGGTGACCTAAAACAAGAGATCGGTCAACCTACACTCAGCTCCCCACGGCCGAGAGGTGGCCGGACACTCATCGGGCGTCGAACGTACAAGAACCGGCGAAGATTAGGCAAAAGTCAAATGCCCAAGTTGTGAGAATTTTCGCATTGTACGGACGCAACCTCCGATAGACATAGGCATGTCTGAAATTTAAGTTTAGGGTTTAAGGTTTAAAGAATTAGGGACATTGTGTATTTTTAGGCTGTACGGTTTAAGATGTGAAATTTAAGATTAAGGTTTAGAATTTAATTTTTTTAATGTATGGTATAGAAATGACCACAATTAAAAAGCAAAAAAAAGTTATTCTAATTTAAGGATTGATTTTTTATTTAAGCGTTTATTATTATACAACGTTAAAACTAAGTTTAAGCACTAACTTGAGTTTCAAGTTACCCCAAATCAGTTATATGCCATCAAATTTCTTTCTCGCAACAAAGACAAACTTTTACGGTTCAATCACACTGTATGATTTTAATCTTATCCTGCAATTGCAATCAATACATACTTGTTTCTTAGCTATTATAGCCACGTGTCACTAAAAGAGGATCTTAAAACCGTTTCTGTAAAACGAAAAAACATAAATGGTTGTGTTTAATTTCTTTATTGCACTGATTTGAGTTTCAAACTCAGTTATATAAACCCAATGGTATAAATAAACAATATCTCTCTAACTGATTCTCCTTGAGACAAAAATACTATCAAATTCCCTTCTCGCAACACATGACCAACATTTACACTCTGTTTCAACTACAATCTTCAAGCATACAACAACACGTCCTGCATACCCCATGATTCGGCTACAATCTTAAAACCCAATTGTCTTGGTTGTTCCGCACTGTCCCATTCTAATTGCTACTCCTTTTTCATTTAATTGGTAAATTTGATGTTCTAATCTGAATATCTATTCCTATATGTAATGAAAAATAATGAAGAAGAAACTTGGGAATTTAATGTTTGAATAGTTGTTACAAGGACTATGGCTAGAGGCAACTTATTATCTAACTAGCTGGGAAAATGAATTACGAGAAAGGGGAAGAAAAAAGGAAAACTAATTACCCAAACCAATGTGAAGATGGAATTGCAGAGATGATGCTCTAAACACCAGTGTCGAGATTATTGGGGAGCTCAACCGATTTCATGTCGGTTTCGGGAGTTTCTTTCGTTTGCTTTAGCTTCCTCCTTTTCTGCAGTGACTTGATGTCGGAGTAGAAGTATGAAAGGAAACCCCAGAGTGAGAGAACCAGGGACAGACCCTTCTCTGCTTCAAACTTCTCACGGAAGAAAATCACTGCCAGAATCTCTAGAATTGGCAACTGAATGGCCGTCACCATGCCCGACAGCAGAGATGAAGCACAAAACACTATTCCTATTCCTCCCAGGAAATAACCCTGCCATAATATTGCACTACTTACGGCAACCACGTAATATTTCGTTTCTCCCCGATCGAATTCCCTTGCTTCCCTTCCGATTACCTGCCCTCCCCCCAGAAAGAAAATCAATGTATCTGTTCTGTTCTATTCACCATAGTTAGACATTTAGCAAAGGAATAACATTTGAGGCCAAAAATCGAACCTTGAAATCATTGTTGACCAGCATGCCGATGGTGCAAAAAGCGGTAGCGAACACGCTCGTCACCAGCTGAATCTCCAACACAAGAGCGTACGTGATTTCTTGGTTTGCTTTCTGGTACATTAATTCCACCAAAGGCAATACCAATCCGTACAAAGCCTATGCAGCTAAGGTCATTAAGAACCCCACGGTATATTCCCTCTTCGATTCATTCTCCGCCTCGTCGCCGCTCGTCGGCACTGCCAAAATACCCGCCCCGATTGTCAACAAAAACACGGCGTTTATGGAATAAGCGCTGAACTTTTGTTTCACCAAGAGGAAAGCGAACCCCGCGGTGAAAGCCAACTGTGAGGCGAGGATTAAATTGCAAGTCGAAACGGGAAGAAGAGAGATGCCGTATGCGTAAAAGTAGTTGTCAAGGCCCGTGAGGATTCCGATGATGGCGGAGGCGATGAACACCGTCGGTTTCATGTAGAAAAGCTTGTTTTCCGATGTGGGTTCGGTCGTCCTGGAACGGTACATGTAAGCACCGGCCATGATGAGTAGGTAGATGGGCCAAGCAGCGGTCTGGAGCCAGCTGGAGAACCAGATTCGTTTCCCGCCATGGACGAAATAGACGCGCGAAATAAGTGAACCGCCGCTGTTGCCTACGGTAAGGATGACGCAGTTTATCACTAGGAGAGCTGTTCTCATGTTAGCATCTTCAGGTTTAGGTTCCTTCCCCTCCATTGATAAATTACACAGAAAAAACAAAATCTGGTGTTTGAATTCTCTGTTTTGTATCTGGATATCTGCTGCCGCCCACTTAAAAACACAGAATTTTAGAGGTATATTAAGGAGGGTATTTCTAAAATAAGGAACTTAACTTGAGGAGAAAACAAGGTCACAAGATAAATAGCCGTTAGATGAGAGAGAGATTTGAAATATTTGATTTGAGCCGTTGAATGTGTGAAAATGAAAAACCGATAGAATAGCGTATCCGGTTATGGCCTATGGGATATGACTTATGAGTAAAGAGCATAGAGATGTAAGAGGAATCGGGCTTTTTTACCGGTATGCCAAAGGATGTCGTTGATAATTATTGTATATGTTTTATGCCACACACATTATTGTTTTATTTTTTTGAATCCTCTAAAGTAATTATAATATAATATATGTTCATATATATTTTTAATTTTTTTGACAATGCACATATACCTTGTAGATAAAGCGACTTAAACACATGTCTCAAATGATAAATATCATTTGGTTTTTATATTGGGACATTTGTTGGGTCTTGTTCACACATTATTGTTTTATTAACCTTGTGTACTTCTGCCATTCAAAATATATTTTATATTTTCTTTCTCCCAATAAAAGTGTAACTTTTGTATTTTAAAATTGACACTTTGAAAAACTCATCTAGCTTTTTTAACACAAATTTACTTTTTTTAGTTTTCCAACAAAAACAAAAATTAACTTTTTAAGAGTAGATTTGTCATTTAAATTATTTCACATTATCCAACTTTTTTTCTTTCTAAATTTCCGTAAAAAGTTAAATGTGACACAATAACTTAGACGGAAGGAGTAGTACTTTTGTTACTACGATACGATTAGTAGTGCAGCACATACATTGTTTAGCTTTTTTTTTAATTCGTACAAATCTATTAGTAAATCTGATCAGATAATTAGTTTAATAGTTTCACAAGAAACTGTTTTCAGTGTTTCTTGCGTATTTAAGCATTAGCAAACAAACATAAAAAGGTGCACAAGTGTTCAATTTAATAGGTACATTGTGCTCACCCGTTAAGTTTGAATTTTAGTATATATTTTTACACACGTACATAATAATAATAATAACAATAATAATATGCTTTTTGGGAATTTAATGTATCAATAGTTGTTACAAGAAGTATGGCTCGAGGCAATTTCTTATATAAGTAGCTAGGAAATGAATCCCATACAAGAAACTATTTAATGAAACCAAGTTGGAACTGAACTTGGTGTAGTGAATATGATCTCCGATACTTTTAAACAGCATTTTGGAGACGGTTGGGAAACACAGACGACTGCATCTGGGTTTCGGGAGCCAGTTTCTTTTTCTTCATTCGCTTGATGTCACCATAGAAGTAGGAAAGGAAGCCCCAGAGCGAGAGAGCAAGGGCCACGCCCTTCTCTGCCTCAAACTTCTCATGGTAAAAAACCACCGCCAGAATCTCCGTAACAGGTAGCAGAACCGTAATCACGACGCCCGATAGCAGAGATGAAGCACAAAACACAACTCCTATTCCTCCCAAGAAGAAACACTGCCATATTATTGCACTACAAATCGCAACCACGTAATATTTCGTTTCTCCCAGCTCGAATCCCCTTGCCTCCCTTCCAATTACCTGAAAAACAAATAAAGAAAATCCAATGTATCTAACTTTATAAAAGAGATTCCTTAAACTAAGAAATCAAAAGATTTGGCATATCTACTTTATAAAAGTGAATCTAACCTAGAATTTACTTTTTGTTTTCTAGAAGTGATGTTCACAAGCAAAATATAGATTATTAGAATTTAATTAGAACAAAAAACAAACCTTGAAATCATTGTTAAGCAGCATGCCGGCGGTGCAAAAAGCAGTAGCAAACAAACACATCACCATCTGAATCTCCATCACAAGTGCGTAGCTGATTTCTTGTTTGGCCTTCTTGTACGTTAACTCCACCAAAGGCAATATCAATCCGTACAAAGCCGATGCGGCCAAGGTCATTAAGAACCCTAATATGTATTCCCTGTTCGATTCATTCTCAGGCCGGTCGCTGCTCGAATGCAAAGCCAAAACACCGGCCCCTATGGTCAACAAAAACACCGCGTTTATGGAGTAAGCACTGAACTTTTGTTTCACAAGGAGGAAAGCAAACCCCGCGGTGAAAGCCAACTGGGAGGCGATGATTAAAGAAGAAGTCGAAACGGGAAGACGAGACAAGCCGTAGGCGTAAAGGTAGTTGTCAAGGCCCGTGAGGATTCCAATGACGGCGGAGGCGATGAACAACCGCCGTTCCATGTAGAAGAGCTTGTTTTCCGATGTGGGATCGGCCGTCCTGGAACGGTACATGTAAGCACAAGCGACGAGGAGTAAGATGATGGGCCAACCGACCGTCTGGAGCCAGCTCGAGAACCAGACTCGTTTCCCGCCATGGATGAAGTAGAGGCGCGCTATAAGTGGGCCGCCGCAGTTGCCTATAGAAAGGATGATGCAGTTTATTACTAGTAGAGCTTTTCTCATGGTGGTATCATCGGGTTTAGGTTCGTTCACTTCCATTGACCACGCAGCAAAAAAATGGTGTTTAAATTCTCTTTTTGTATTCTTGTATAAGTATTTGGATATTTGTGTAGGAACACAGGTTAATGGAGGTGAATTATATCCAGGAAAATCCAAACAAATTAAGGATGAGATCATCATCATTCCATCATATATCTGCAGCCATTATTAACTAAGCAATTACCTTCTTCTGAATCTAACCTCAAAATAATTTTCAATATTATAAATAAGACAAATGATTATCCAATTACTGTAAAATAATTTTAAGATTAAAATTATGTTAAAAGAAACAGGATGAATTAAATCAATTTTTTCTTTAGATAGAAAGTGCATTTACAGTGGTCATTATCACGAAAGTCCAATGAATTTAAGTAGAGAATTATATTTTTGATGTTACGTCTAACTAACGTTCTAAAACTGATGGTCGTACTTTGCTCTCAATCGAAAGCAGATTTGCGATCACTCGTTGTTGGGATATCACTTGTTGCATATGCACTTTGGCCCTGGAAAGTAATTTCATCTCAATTATTCAACTTTTATTTTGTTTTACTATTTTTCAGGGTTAATCTGTATTCGAAGATTAGGTAAGTTTCTAGTAATCATTACATGGAAAATTATGATTAAATATACCAACAGCGGTTAAGTTTGTTGATGTTGCCCCCACGTGATTGATCGAATTCCTTTTTTTTTCTTAAAAAGCTTTGATTTTTTTTTAAAAAAAAACCTATGAAAATATCCTAAAAAATAAATAATTGATTTTTTAAAAATGATCTTTAAGAAAAAAATACTTCATAACTAGTAGTGTGTTTAATGAGGAAATAATAATTATATTATTTACACTGTTAATTATATATTCAGTACATAATTAAATATATTCACTACATATAACAGTACATAATTAAATATAGAAGACAAATTAGTAGTTAATTACTCCTTCCGTC
The DNA here is from genome assembly GCA_019671005.1 of Hibiscus mutabilis. Lineage (NCBI taxonomy): Eukaryota > Viridiplantae > Streptophyta > Magnoliopsida > Malvales > Malvaceae > Hibiscus > Hibiscus mutabilis. The sequence goes on from CM033745.1 coordinate 6,005,059, forward strand.
CTATTAAAATTATCGCATGTTACAATTTTCTGGTTAAATTTTTTTAACTTTGACTATAATTTATTTAAATATTTTAAATAATTAAAATTTGTAAAATATATATTAAAAATTACTTGATTGAAAGTTTTTAAAATATATATTTTTATCAATAATAAGTTTTTTAAAAAAAATTGACTACACAAATGTCAACATGTGACAGTTTTAGTGGGACAAGAGGGAGTATACATTTAGTACATAAGTAGAGTTCATAAGGCAAAATTTCGCTTCCTTTTCCCTATGTAGAAATTAATAGGGTGGTCAAAAATATTTATATTATCTCATCTTTTATAGTTCAAATTGTAATATTTGTGTTATGAACTCTACTTAATCAAAAAAAATCCATCAAAAGAACTGTTAATTCAATGCAATACAGCCAAAAGAATCTTAGAGCACAGTTGATTTATGCTTGTAAAAATAAATCACTTTGTACGTTGAAGAAAAGAACATGAATGAAATGCGTCCTGCTCCTGCCTCGTTAGAACTAGAGGTTTAGCAGGCCGCTGGATTCTAATGGCAATTTATTATATATACAATAATAAAAATCAAAGCCCAACCCAAGGGTACAGAACTTGAGTGGAGTTGAAGACACGCCACCGTATCTTCTGGGTCAACAATTGCGTGGGTGGTGGCAGAGGCAGAAGATCTCTGCCTGACGCCAAAAAATGGGCATTATACACCAAGAAGAAGAAGCACCTTTGATTCTTTCAAGCCCAGATCAAGCTCAACACTTCCACCAACCTTTGCTTGAAGACCCCAAATTGATTCGCAAAGCCTGGGTTGAATCAAAGAAGTTATGGTTTGTTGCCGGACCCTCTATCTTTAGCCGCCTTGCCATGTTCTCCATGACTGTCGTAACCCAAGCATTTGCCGGCCACCTTGGTGATCTTAACCTCGCCGCCATTTCCATTGCCACCACTGTTATTATCTCCATCACTTTTGGAATCTTGGTAACAGCTCATAACCCACATTTAAACTATTTTTTAGTTATTTTCTAATCTCAAAATATCTCCTTTGAATCTTGATTAGAAATCCCGAAACTTTATTTGATAGTTAGGAATGGCTAGCGCACTAGAGACTCTATGTGGACAAGCATACGGAGCAAAGCAGTATCAAATGTTGGGTGTTTACTTGCAACGTTCGTGGATTGTTCTCTTCATTTGTTCCGTTCTTTTACTACCCTTGTTCATTTTTGCTGCTCCAATCTTAAAGCTCATGGGACAACCGACCAATGTGGCTGAACAAACGGGTTTAGTTGCAATTTGGCTGATACCATTCCACTTAAGCTTACCATTTCAGTTCACACTGCAAAGATTTCTACAGAGCCAACTTAAGACAGCAGTGATTGCTTGGGTTTCTGGGATTGCTCTTGCAGTTCACGTGTTAATAAGTTGGGTTTTTGTACACAAGTTGGGAGTTGGGATTGTTGGGACTGCCATCACCCTTGATTTCTCCTGGTGGTTGTCTGTTTTAGGACTCTTTGTTTATGCTGTTGCTGGTGGTTGTCCACTTTCTTGGACTGGTTTCTCTGCACAGGCTTTTTTTGAGCTTTGGGAATTTTTCAAACTCTCTTTGGCCTCTGGTGTCATGCTCTTGTATGTGCTTGGTCTCTTTTACATATCCTTGATTTACTCATAACTGAATCTCTTATAATACAGAAGTAATTCGTGATAGATTGCGGGGTTTTGATGTTTCAGCTTGGAGAACTTTTATTACAGAATATTAATTATAGTGGCTGGATATTTGCACAATACAGAAACTGCAATTGCTGCTCTTTCAATTTGGTTGGTTGCACTTCCTTGGCATGCCTTTATTGTTAATGTTATTTCAAATTCTACCATTTGGTTACTGTTTGCATGCTTCGCTGCTTCCATTTGATGAATGTTCAATTCTTTGTTTGGCAGCATATCAATCTCTACTTGGGAATCCATGATTCCGTTGGGGTTTTTGGCTGCTACCGGGTATGCTGCTGCTCCTAAGCCCCCTTCCCATCTCATTATACAAGTGCTAATCAACAGAAATAGGAATTTGCAATAGATTAGGAACTGAAAAATCTAACCTGGTATATGCATTGCTATTTGCAATATATTAAGAACTTAACTGATTGGCTATGAATAAATGGTGACACATCAAGCACCCCGGAATGTGGATAATTTCTGTTTCCTTTAACTTAAATTTAATGGAACATTTCTCTCCCATTGGTGTTTTCTGATTTCTTTTTTGTGGCATACATGTTATGCAGTAGTTTACTCTGATATATGGGGTTTCGATGATGTTCTTATTCATCGTAGTGTCTCCGGTAAAATGATGAATATCCATAGTCCGTAGCACATTTACATCCTATATGCTATAAAATATTGAACCATCACCAATTTATATGTTTGGCACTGGATCATTTATCTTTCACCCTTGCTTGCTGCTCTTTTGTCCAATCCGTATTTACATACTGTTGTGTTTTGTTATTGCAGTGTGCGTGTAGCAAATGAGCTCGGTGCAGGCAACGCCAACGCTGCCAAATTTGCAACTACAGTGTCTGTGATTACATCTCTAGCTGTTGGAATTTTCTTTTGGTCAATTATTATGGCCTTTCATGAGGCACTTGCAATGATCTTCACCTCAAGTTCCTCTGTCATTACAATGGTTAATAAGTTCTCAACCTTATTGGCGTTCACCATTCTTCTCAACTGCATTCAACCAGTTCTTTCAGGTCATAAGCTTAAAAACAACGAATATCTATTTGCAATCATGACCTATGGTTCATATAATTTGATCCTTGTGTTTCGTTCAGGCGTGGCAGTCGGATCTGGTTGGCAAGGTGTGGTGGCATTTGTAAACATAGGTAGCTACTATTTCGTCGGCGTTCCTCTTGGTTTCTTCTTCGGATGGCTTCAATTTGGTATCACAGTAAGTACGGTTATTGTATCTCAAGTTTTCGATAAAAGAGTCTTCTTTTCCGTAAACAGACAGCGTCTTTAGACAGGATCACAGAAACATGACTGAAGCATGTTATGTTTGTAATATCAAACCAGGGTATCTGGGGTGGAATGATATGTGGAACTGTGCTTCAGACATTGATACTAGCTATCATAACAATGAAGTGCAACTGGGAAACGGAGGTAAGGTTTTGTAATATCTTGAATATAGCCTTCTTGTTGTTTTACTTTTTTCTAAATAAAGTCATTTTCTTTGGTTATTTGCAGGCACAAAAGGCTGTAAATCATATATCAAATGCAACCAATAGCATCATTTTTTAGGTGTGATCATACGATTTTTTTATTACAATTCTCTGTCTTTTTATGATATATATGAGTTATATTTTGATACACAAGTTGTGGATTTTGTTTAGAGTTTAGGAGTTTAAGTGTAGTCGGTCTAAATTTAAGAGTTGATAGAATTTTAGGTTTATGATTAAAATTAGGGTTTATAGGTTAAAATCTAAGTCTCTAACAATATTACCTTAAATTTTAACTATGAACCGTAAATTCTAAATTCCTACTAAAAGCCCTAAACTGTAAACTAAAACCAGCATGAGTATGGGATAATAATCTTAAAATTTAAAACATAAATTTTAAACTCTAAACTTTAAATTTTAAATGTAACGACCTAGGAGCGAGCAAAATTCAATTCAAAAAAATTAAATTTTTCGACTTGGCACAAAAAACTAGACTTCTTTTATAAATTCGACTAGAAAAAAATTTAAATAAAATTTTAGTAATTAGTGGAACAATTTTTACGTTCGAGTCGAGTTTCTCGATCTTGCCTGATAATATATATATGTGTATATATATGAAAAAAAATGTGTATTATATATGGATATAGAAAGTTATTTAAATTGTAATCAATTTGTTATAATATTATAAATAATTACAATTAAATTTGCATAAAAACTTAAAAACTCATCTCAACTTACTCTATTCGAAAAAAAATTCTAATAAAGTTTGAATCGTAAATTAAGACTCATAAATTTAACTAACTCGAATTTTTTTTACTCGACTTGACTCGATCAAACGCTCGCCCCTACTACAACTTAAACCTCCTAAATTTTAAATCACAATATAATCATTTAAACTCTGAAATTAAAAGACTTGTATAAATAAAACAAATTTATGAATTAAAGGATTTTCTGATATATATTCGTTTTACAAAATTATCTGATCGACCTCCCATAATATTGTTATTGATTTTTAACAAAAACAAAACAACATTTTAAAAGATTTATGATTGCATTCCTCGACATCATTATTTTTATTTTTTGAATGAGTAGGAGTCAGTGTCACGGCCACCGTTGAACTAAGCTTTGATCCTAACAAATAGAATTGGAGCCCAAGTTAACGTCTGCCATCGCATTTTGAAATGTGAAATTGTGAAAATATAATGGCTGTTGGACCCGGATTGCAACCGTTGCTACTTAAAAACATTGGTTGATATTGTAATATTGCCTTGGACTCCCCCATTGAATTTTCAATACGATGCTACCGCGTGTCTCGTTAAAAATATTTTTAAATTTTAACGAAAAAAATACCCACGATAGTTTCATAAGTTAAGAAACAAAGGCATCAAGCCCGCCAATCAAACATAAAATAAAACAAAGCAATCTAAGAACTCAAACTAGAAAACTCACAAAGCCTAACTGAAAACAATCACCATGACATAACATAGCAACCAAGCTAGCCCTCCTCTTGATGAAGCAAACCATTACCAACTGAGTCAGAGCCTTCACCCATATCCATCCGCAATAAACCAGCAACCTCGATAGGTGGCTGTGAATACCGAACCACTTTACTTTGCAGTTACTGTAATAGTTAAAGGTTTAAGATTTATTTATAAATTTTTAAATACACTCATTAAACTCTTTTACCAAAATATAATTGTTATAAACATAAATCGTAAGAGGGACATACATTTAATCAAAAATATATATATCATTATTATGGACACAATTTCTTTGTAAGATTAATTATTGGAGCATAGTGTATTAAGGGCGGATGCATATGGCTCCCATGAGAGCATATTGTCACGTCTGAGAAGAGGCGAGGTAATTAATCTCATATCAGAAAAGAAAATGGAAGTTTTGGGATATATAAGCGGTGGCGCTACACATCCTATTAGACATGTCTTTTAAGAAGAGAGTAATAGTCCCGTGACAAGTGGTATCAGAGCGACTCTTTGACTGTCCGATTTCACGCTGAGCGCCCATGAGTGGATTAGGCATGGTGGATAGCCGTGACAATTGTCCAATTACGAGAGCGGAAGCTCGTGATGAGGACATCACGAGGTTAAATGGGGGAAATCTCACATCTGAGAAGAGGTGGAATAATTAATCCCACATCGAAAAAAAGGAAGGTCTTGGGTTATATAAGCGGGGATTAAACATGTTTTTTTAGAAGAGAATAATGGCCCGTGACAGTATGCATCTTCAGTCTTTTGAAAAAATTTAAAAATATAGCTTTATTTATTAAAAAAATATTTTGAGATGTGTAGTAAAATTTTAAACCCCATTTTAAGATTGTGGATCGCCATTGTAGTGTAATTAATGATTACGAAAATTATGGCATATTTAGCGAAAATGTCGTATTCTTGTGATATGAAGCTATAATTAGGGTTAGGTGTTCGATCGAGTCGAGTCAAATAATTTCGAGTTATTCAAGTGTACAAGTCCTATTTTACGATTCAAATTTTATTTGAAATTTTTTTAATCGAGTCGAGTTTTTGAGTTTCTGTAATTTAATTGTACATATATATATTTGTTATATGCATATACTTAGAGTTGGGCGGTGCACATATTAATTCTAATTTTAACGGCTTTCTATATGTATATATAATATACATATTTATTTCTTCATATTTTCACATGTAATATATATAATATATCATGCAGAATTGACAAACTCGAATATGAAAATTAATTAACTAATTACTAAAATTTTTGAGTTATTCAAATTTTTATTTCATAACTTAAACTTTATTTGAAATTTTTTCGAGTCGAGTCGAGTTATGCTCATCCCTAGTTATAATGTTGCTTTCAGGTGAAGAAGAAATGAAAGGAGTGGTTTACCGTAAATCAACAGAAAACTGGACCGTTAGTACAAATATGTTTGTCGTGAATTATTTATGAAGGAAGACGATTAGAAGAGTCTCCACCACTAAAATGAGCCATGTGAACAATAATTGAGTTGATCTACACTACACTTCAACAACCTCTATAGCATTCTATTCTCACCTTTCGCGTGCCATTTGAACAACAAAGAAAAAAATTGTACTAGACAAGATGTTGCAATGTGAAACTGAAGTCGTGTTTTCGGTGGGATTCGAAAATTACGATTATTAGTGGATATGAATTATTTGCATAAATATTATTTTAGCTCTTAAAATTTATATTTTATTTTTCATTTTAGTTTTTATTCTTTTTAGAGTTAAATTTAGCTTTTTATTTATATTTTTTGACAAATTGTCCTTTTAACTGGCATGTTGATTGAATTTTTAAAAAAATTAACGATGATGCAATGATATGCATATATGATATTTTTTGTTTAACTACCGATTTTTAACCTATTGATTAACTAATTTAGAATGAGTATTGCAGAGATCTATTATTGGGGCGATCCTCCTAACTAAATTCTTTTCATTCACAACGTCTGAATTCGAATATCTGATTTTGACATATGACTATTCATTTTTGATAGCATATGTTCAACCTATTACATGCTTACAAGTAGAATATAATTTTAATATCAAAACATATTTAAAATATCAAAAAGAATTAAAACATATTTATTATAACATAAATAAATATCCCTATATATTTTTTTAATATAAAAAAAATTTGGGAGCCAGCTGCCCCTCAGCTACAATGTAGCTCCGTCCTTGAAAACCCATGTTTTAAATTATGGAGTTATAAATAAAGTAAATAAGATTAGGAAGGTCTCCCTATATTGATATTAATTTCCGTTCCAATTAATTTTCATAAGTCGTATCTTACTCATACTAATAAATAAAATTGAGGTTATAGTTAAAGCTGCCCTTAAAATTTTGAAATTTATATATGATTTAGATATTTTTTTAAAAATTTTCTATGTATTATTTTATTAAAAATCTATTTTCTCCCCTAAAGTTTTATAAATTCACCTCCTTAAAATTTTATAAATTCGTCCCCTAACATAAAATCTTGCATTCGTCTCTCATTGACCCAAAATTAGAAACGAAAACAAACAAATTAAAAGCAAATATATAATCACAAGCAGAACAAAATTTGACTAAACAACATTTTCATACTTGAATTTGTTTTTGCTTCTTGTATAGATTTGCCCTCTAACACAAAATTACGTGTCCGTCCATTCACATAATTATTATTTGTAGTACTTCATCCATTTCACAAATGTTGTCTTTATTGACTTTTCACGTAATTTTAAGAAAAAAATTGTATAAGAAATATGATGTAAAATAATTCAAGTGACAATTTAGTCCTTGAAACGTTTTAAACGTTGTTGAATTTTTCAAAAAGGCAATTTGGGTGAGACAAAAATTCTCTTCCCTTTTTCGGTGTTTATTTCTATACTCCAACACTAAAAAGTTAAATTTTAAGCCCTAACTCTCAATTTTAAATCATAAATTTTAAACTCTAAACCATATAAAATACACCCTACACCTAGTTTCCTAAACCCTAAATTGAACATTAACCTTAAACCATAAATTTAACTTTTTTAGTGTGGGGTATAAAAAGACACTAAAAAGAATAAAAAAAATTATTCATTTGGGTGCGATAATTTTAAAAGTTAAAAATGACAATTTTAGTGGAAAGGGGAGTATGATTTTATTTTTGTTAGATTCTATATCCACCGTGATCCTAAATAGAAATCATCTATATTTTTTGGTGCCACAATTTGTACACTCATATTAAAAATTAAATTTAAAATTTCAGGTTAAAAAATTTAGGATAAAATATTATTTTAAGGTGTAACAAGTAAGATTTAGCATTTAAAATTTATTGTTGGACAAAGAAGCACCAAAAAATGAGATGATTTTTATACGGTGATCCTCTCAAGTTCTATAACCACGCATGCTAAGAGAAAAAAAAAAGCCCATCCGACACAAGTTACATGCACAACACATTGACATATTCATCGACACATTTATCACGTGTTATATTTGTCTCTAATAATAATATATAAAAGAAATGGTCCAAAAAACTGAAAATCAAATTTCTTACCCAGAAATATACATAAAATCGTTATCAACATCGTTTTCCCAGTCTATATAAGAAGCGAAATGGAAAGTAAGTAAAGCAGAAAACCTAAAACATCCCAGGCTTTCTAACTTGGAAAAGAAACATAATAGGCTTCGATTTCTGGTCAACATTTAAAAATGTTTTCTGTGAAAGAGCTAGTTGAATCAGTTCACCCCACTTCTGTTCCTTCAAGCTATATCTTCAGGGATACAGAATCCGATCTTCATTGCATGCTCGTGCAACCAGAAACAGTCCCCATCATAGATTTGTCCCTACTCACATCCCATGATCCTGATCAACGCTCCCAAATCATTACCCGACTCCGCAATGCATGCCTGGAATGGGGATTCTTCATGGTAATTTGGTGTTTTATGGAGTGTGTGTGTATATACATATATATATATATGTATAATCTCTTACTGAAGTGCGCGGTGTTTTCTTACTATGCAGGTAATAAACCATGGAGTGCCGGAGATGTTGAGAGACGAAATGATAAGGGAAACTGAAGGTTTCTTCGATTTGAGAGGGGAGGACAAGACACAATATGCTGGGAAGAAGCTGTTTGATCCCATAAGGTGTGGGACAAGTTTCAACCAGAATGTGGATAAGACTCTTCTTTGGAGGGATTACCTCAAGATCCACGTTCATCCCCATTTCAATGCTCCCGACAAGCCTTCTGGTTTCAGGTACAGACAACAGACCCACGAATTCTGCACCTTTGTTTCATTACCTTTGCATACTCATGAACCATGGGATGTTTTTGCTTGGTTTTAACAGCAAGGTTTTACGAGAATACTGCCAAAAGACTCGAGAAATCGCCGGTGAGCTGCTCAAAGGGATCTCGGAAAGCCTAGGACTAGAAGCGAGCTATATTAATGAGAAAATGAGAGTGGGAACCCCAGAGTCTCATCAGCTGCTGGTTGCGAATATGTATCCGCCTTGCCCGCAACCAGAGCTGGCCATGGGTCTACCACCGCACTCGGATCACGGACTCCTCACAATCCTCATGCAAAACGGGATCGACGGCCTTCAAGTGATGCACAAGGGGAAGTGGGTTTCTATCAATCCCCTGCCCAACTCTTTTCTTGTCAACACCGGAGATCACATGGAGGTATGCTTATATGGTTCCCGGTACAGTTGATATAGCAGTAGTGTTTTCTTGCTGTTGGTCTAATAATGGATCCCTCTTGCACTGTCGATTCCAGATACTGACCAACAGGAAATATAAAAGTGTGGTGCACCGAGCTGTGGTGAACAGCAAGTCCCCTAGGGTATCCATCGGAACAGCACATGGACCACCACTTGACACTGTCGTAAGCCCGGCACCAGAGCTGGTGACGGATGGCGTCGGCCAAGCGTATCTTGGTATCAAATATAAGAACTACTTGCAGCTACAACAAAGTAATACTCTCAATGGAAAATCCTGCTTGGACCACCTCCGTCTTTCAGTATGATATTCTACGGTTCAACACGCTATATTTCACCGCTTTGTCACTTTACTTCTTGTGCCTTATTCCAGTTCACTAAAAAGGCAAGTAGAAGGTTGTCTGATACTCCTAAATTATAGTAGTCAAATCAATATAATTGTTATTCGTGATCATTATTGTTTATATGGGGTGATTCTAGGGTGAGACGGCTTAAAATGAGGCGGTATAGAAATTCTTACAAAAATTGTAAGTATCTATGTATTGACTTTTATGTACATACAGAAATGCTTTCAAAAATTGTAAGAATTTCGGTTCATACACAAATACTTATCATTTCTAAAACGGTAAGAATTTCGGTATATACAGAAATTTTTATAATTTTTGTAAAAAAATTTGTACCGCTTCATTTTAGTCTCATTTTAGTGTGCCTCATTTTAGAAAAAAAAAACCTTTATATGGACGTTATGTGGTGTAATATTATGTAAAATATATTTTTTCTGATTCAAATTCTGAATTTTGTTCAGATATGTGTTGGTTTTTAATTGTATTGGACTGCGTTATAATATTTGATTCAAATTCAATAATAATAAGATGCATTATATATTTTATAATTGTATTTGTAGCTGCATTGTAGTGTTTGGTTAGAATTGTGGTGTTTTTGGCGTTCAGCGTGTTCTTTTCTTTTCATTGATTTCAACGGGTACCGAAAAACCTAAGAATTGTGTTGGGTAAGCATAAAGATATGGGGACAATGATCAAGAGAGTCTTATCCACAAATCCCCACAAACCGTCAGCTGGTAGCGTGATTCCACGCACCACCACCAACATCCGCCATCGGAGCATCAAATCGCCGCCATTATCTCCCTTGGCCTTGGATGAGGATCACACGCCGGTGCACTCAGTTTCTGAATTCGTTAAACCGGTTCGAGGATTGCACGAAGAGAATGTCTTCGTTGGTTGTTAACAGGAACGCTGATTTGTGGGATTCGGTGAAAGAAATCAAGGCAAAGCTGGTGGCGACAATAAAGAAAAAGAAAAAGAAAATGTTGGGAAAATGACGTTGGTGGTTAAATTACAACGGGGGAAGATTCAGCGCGTTGGCCGGGGTTAGTTAGCCGATTGGCATATATGGTGGGACTGACCAACAAAAATCATGTTCCTTTTTATGATGAATCACTAAAATATTAAATTTCAAATTATAACTTTAAATTTTAAATTCTAAATTCTCAACTTTAAAAATGCAATATATTTTTAATATCTTTAATTTAATTATAAACTCTAACACTAAATCTCAATCATACTAACATAACTTTTCAGTGTATAAATATAAATAGTAAAAAAAAAAAAGATTCCTAGTCGAGACCGAGTGGTGGTTATGTAGGATTTTTAACCAATTACTTTAATTGTCCGTATTTTAGGACGGAAAAAGAAGAGCACTAATACCCAAATAGATTGTAGTAGGCCATTTGTTTATATGGACGCAATTTTAACATATTCATGGTCATGGACCCATTCTTTTTCAAAATCAATCAAAGCAAAAGACTAAAAAGTAAGGATAAACTCAGAAAAGCGACCGATTGATAAATAATGCATAAAAGCGTCGGTCTGTGGGGGTGAATGATTAACCAATGCGAAACGAGCAACATTAATTTTTAATTACCAATTGTTTTAAATTACAAACATGGTGGGTTTTTTTTTTAAGAAAAGAGAGAGTAAAGGAAGTTCAATTTCATATATAAAGTAAAAGAAGGCCAAATAAGCCAATGGAATTAGGTTAAAGTTACAATCCTTTTCTTCCAAAAATCAAAGGGGCATTTTCTCCAACGACAATTTGACCTATAATAAACAAATAAAAGATCTTAAGGTTGGATTTTGTTTAGAAATGACTGGTTGAATCCACTTTTCAGATGTTTGCTTTACATTTATTTATTGTTACGGGAAATATAGTTAAAAATAACAAAAATATTATTTATTAATTAATAAATTGGTATTTATCTACGTAACATTATTTCATTAAAAAATCTGATGAATGTTAAAATTATGTAAGATTATGGAATATACCACATGGTTCTTTGCGTTAATAGTAAAGTTACAATCTTGAGAATTTTAAGATTTCAAGTTTGAATCTAACCTTGTAAGAATTATGCAGAGTTCTCTTCAAACTTATTTTGATTTAAGCTAATATTTTTAAAATTTAAAAACCGAATTTTTCAAACACGTGGTATATAACCTAGTTTTTGAAATTCAAATTGACCACATAATTTATCAAAATTCTAAAAATTCACATCAAAACAGATATTAATTACTAGGTCAAAATATAATTTAAAGATTCATCTTATATTTTATGAGACCTACTTGTGGGTTGTGGCTTGATCTTTTTGTTTCAATTATTTATAAAGTTTTTAGTTTGTTTTCCGCTCACGTTGATTTTTAAATTAAAAATTTACGTAAAAAAGTGATAATTTACAATCTAATTATAATATAACTTATCATTATACTAAATATGAATCGATTATATTAATCAATTTGAACATATTGGAATGTAATATTTGGAGTCGGTCACCTCTTGAAAATAAAATTATAAAAATACATTAATAAAAAAATACTCAGAAACTTGTAATTGAAATTGGACATGTCGGCTAAACTCTGAGAGAATATAATATGATTTATTCGGACCAAATATTGACAAGATTAAAACAAAAATTAAAGAGAAACAGAAAAAAAAAGCAAAAATGCCGGATTCTTTTTCGTCTGCATGCGGAGGATGAGGCAATAAGGTGGTTGAAGATTGGGACGGTAGCCCCTGGTTTTTGATCGGTGGCCGCGGTTTCGCTGCGCTGCAACGGCACTGATCCCCTCTGACAAGAATCATGTGGTTGGGCATTGGACCACCTGTACGCCTCTCGGAATCCACCATCTCTCGTTTCATGTCATTTTACAATGTTGTACAAACCTCACACACCATTCCCACTTCCACGCGATTCTCTTTCGTCTGCTATTTACTCCCCACCCCCACACAAAATATGAGAGTTTTTTTTTTAAAGTATATTAGTACGAAATATGAGAGATTTTTTAAAAGTATATTAGTGGCATTATATGTATATTATATGGTGTTAACTTTTAACGTTTTGAAAACACACGTGTGATTATAGACATGTGTAATAAATGCGATCGTATATAATTATAAAAAAAAGCTTTTAAAAAGAGTTAAGTTAAATGTTTACAAAGAAAAAAAATAAAAAAATTAGTTATGAATAAGTGATAAAATACATGAAAAAAATAAAATGTTATTGTACATTATAGATTTATAGTCCTATTATAGTCATTTTTATTTAAAAGTCAATTTACCGCACATACAACAGATCAACAAACATTTATTTTTTAAATTGAGAGTCATATTTTAGCAAATTGTCGATGACATCCTAAATCTTTGAACCCATGTACACACATATTACGTAAGGGGCGGAATCACAAAGCCAATATTAGGGGTGGAGACAAAACATATATGTTTAAAAGTGGGGGCCATATTTCTAATTATTCTATTTTTTATATATGTGAGTGTGCGCGTGCGTGTAGTGCAAGAGCCCCTTTCAGTCCTCAAACAACTCCATCTTTGAATTATATTACTCGTATTCGGGTCAATTAGAAGGAACAACACCATCTTTATCACTCAATATTAATATTGATCCGAATCATGTTTTCGTTTATTCATTAAACTACCCGGTACATCAAAATGGCGTCGTGCGTATTATATATTAGTTGTTTGATTAATTTTTGGTGTCATGAATTAATTTCATTTAATTCAATTAAAAATAATTTAAAATATCTGAATACAAAAGAAAATAAGTACATTATACTAACATTTTTATCGTTTCATAAATAAGTTGAGGATATAATGTAAGATTGTTTTGGATATAATGTAAGATTGTTGCATCTATATACAAATCATTTATAATGCATCTATATTTAATTTTTGTATAAAGTTTTACAGATATTTATTTTTACATAAAATATTTCCATTCATAGCAAAATCTAATGCGATAAAACTTAAAGAAGAATGAGTTGGAGTTAGAACCTCAATATTGTGGACAAAAATTGTTTGCTCTTTTCGGTGCTCTTTTTATGATTCAACACTAAAAAATATTAAATTCTAAGCCCTAACCCTAAACTATAAATTCTGACCCATAAAAATACACTATGCCCTTAATTCTCTAAACCTTAATGTTAAACTTAAACCCTAAACTTAATTTTTAGTGTAAGGGCATATATAGGAGCACCGAAAAGAGACATGGTATTTCTATTCCAATATTGAACATTGTAAAATGAACTAGAGAAATGCTTTACATTGGAAGATTAAGGTCAAGTTTCTCTATTAGTTTTTATACTATGGGTAAGTTATGGATGCGTGAGGCTGAACCCAATGATGAAAGCCTTGTTTCACCGTGAAAAACGAGACCTTATAATGTTTAGATCATAGCTAAATTACGCATTGCATGTATTAATTTTATACTAAATTTCTTTGTTGTTTCGAAAGTTCCTTTATATTAAACGAATATATGTATGGGTTCAAATACATTTTCAATTATTGGACGGTCTTAATCATATAATGCAACAAATTATACCCGAACCAAGCTCACAAGTTGTTATAAGCTGTTTCACAAATTTTAATGCACAAAGTCTTGAAATGAAGTGCTACAAAGATTTTGACACAATTAGTACACTTTATACGAAAACTGGTTCGATCTAAATCATTGAGATCACTACTAAAGCCCATACAGTCGTTTTTTGTAATCTTATTGTTTGATATAGTTTGGTATGTGAATTAAGTAACGTAATTGTTTTTTTGTTTTCATGAAGGGAAAAGATTTGCTAAAAAATGAACGAGTCTAACAACATCTAGTTAGTTTAATAAAAAGAGACATTTGATCTTTTAAATAAAGTCATAAATTTAAATTTTATGTTATGAATAAAAAATCTGAATTAAAAAATTCCCTTTCATAATAAATAAATACAAATTTTGATTCAAATTAATTGACCGGTCAGTATGAGTAATTAAACTAAAAAAAATGAATGGGTCCATATTTCATTGCATGTGCCCCCACTACGCATATCTACAAACCTACAAAGAAAGGGCAGCCATTTTATTGGGTAACCACCTTTTTGAGGTTCCAAAATGTGTCTCTTCCTTTTGCCTCTTTGCGTCGAAGTTGGAAATATATTACTTGTCTCAATAGTAGTGGAATCAGGGGTGATCTATGCTACAAGTATAACAATTTGAGACAAAAAAAAACTTTATTAAGTGAACAAAAAAATACACTATAAAAATTAATACTTGAAGTTTGACAGAAAACGACTCAAATCAATTAAGACAGATTTTCAGCCACTCTAAAATGTTTAAATTTTTTTTGTCATCTATCTCACAGGATAAAACAATGAAATGATCAGGTACAATTGCATTGTTGCAGAGTTCACGAACTATACGCTTGCTTTCGTCTATCACCGAAAACTTTAAGAAAAAAAGTTTTTTTTAATTGTGTTTAACCTAATAGATTAACTCGGTATTTATAGTAGTTTTACATAATTTTTTTAATTTATCATGTTTTTTCAAACAACCTATACGACTCGTCGCCTATAAAAAAGTTAAATTTTTTAGCTTTATTTTAATCCAAATGTCTTTGATAGTCTATGTGAAAATTAATCAGATCTTATTATATAAAATTACAAAAACGAAAAAAATTCAATAAATATTCAACATTATTACATTAGTCGGCGTAAATCTTTACAATAATACAAACGTACAGTTGCAGTGGAAAGAGCTTCATTTTGTAGTTTGGACGGCCTCAAATGTATCATCTTCCTAAGCCCATGGATACAATGGGCTAAAATAGCCGAGTCCTTTAGAATTTTAAACCTGAAATTATCAAAAGAATGGGAAAAAGTTAATTAAAAATAATTAGTTAATAATAGGACTGGTTGCAAAATGTCAAATCTAAAAAATACGTTTAAAATGTATTACGAGAGTACAATAGAATCTCTATAAATTAATATTTAATAAAT
Source organism: Hibiscus mutabilis (assembly GCA_019671005.1). Classification (NCBI taxonomy): domain Eukaryota; kingdom Viridiplantae; phylum Streptophyta; class Magnoliopsida; order Malvales; family Malvaceae; genus Hibiscus; species Hibiscus mutabilis. The sequence goes on from CM033745.1 coordinate 6,020,803, forward strand.
TAATAATTTTTTAAAATAATAATATTTTCCGTCTATATTTAAGTTTAAGGTCTAAATTATTAATTTCGATAAATTAATATGATAATAATTTTTCGGAAGACATTTATATAAGTTTATGATCCTTCAATATTATAAATTAATAATTATATAAAATTATAAATATAAATATGACAACTTAGTAAAATATGATTATATTGTTTAATAATTTTTCGGAAGACATTTATATAAGTTTAGTTTTAGATCTTGAAACACGTCTTCTTCGCTGTTTTTTTTTTACATAGTTTGTTTTTACTTTTTTTTCTTTTTTTTTAGTTTTCGTCGACTATTTTGGCATGTTTTCATTTGCTGTTATAGCACGTTCTTTGTCTGCCTCTATGGCACGCTGATTTTGAAGACGTTTACAATCTAGTGCATGTTGAAATTGAATCTTACTGTACAACATTGCGTGGATTGGTTGTTCGTGGAGTTAACCAAGAAATTTTTTTCCTTTTTGTTTATTGGAGTAATTCAATGATCTGCACTCTTTCAGTGAACATTCTAAGATTTCGCTATGGTGATAGATTTGAAGAACACTGACGAAGATTTTATGAAAAAATTTAAATTTGCTATTTATGTTCGCATACTCTTTGCTTTTCTACGTTTATTTTTATATTTTATTGTATACTTGTCTTTATATGTGTATTTCTTCTCATTATTTTAATGAAATATGGTGTTTGATTCAAAAGAAGTATTAAATATATAGTAGGCTTCGTCTCGTTTGTAAAATTACCAAAAAAATTCGAGTTATATTGCTTTTATACTGATATGTTGGGAGTAAAGTGATTATTTTTATAAAAAAATAGACGAGTCCATTATGATAAATGTCACTGTACACCTCATCTCAATTTTTAAAAATTTTATTTTATCTATTTATAATATATTTTGTATCGTATAGCTATGTGCAGCGTTAGTGGTATGTAAAAATGTGTGTCGTTCGTTTTAAAATTTTTAGTTAATATCTTACATATACTAATGTCATATATATGTTTGTAAAATAGTTAGACGAGAGCTAAATATTAAATAACAATTTGCAATTAAATTAGTAAGAGTCCTTTGGCAACTTGGTTCATTGTTATCAGAGAGATGTTGAGGGCTAGGAAATTATTAGAGAGAAAGGAAATAAAACATTAGGCAATTTGTATATTTTCAATTACCACATTGCCCAATGATTCTCGTAAATAACATTTTTTGTCATAATTTATTTAATTAAAAAGAATGCCAGTTGGGTTTGTTTATTTAAGGGTAAATTACATCATAGTCGTTAAATTATTGTCTCTTTTTATTTTAACCACAAAACTATTTTTTTTTATAAAATCACCATAAATTTTATGTTTTTTCCCTTATTGTCACGGTTAAAAAATTCACAAATTTTCACCGACTCTAAAAATCCATTTTTTTTACTTTCAAATAATTTAAAATTTACATCATATTCTAAATAAATATTACAAAATTTAATTTTTAAAATAATTAATATTAATTTATAGAATAAATAATAATTATAAAATGGTTTTATTCCAAACGAATTGGAAAATAATTATAGTTTGATTTTTATTTTAATCACGACTAAATTAGAATATTAATTTGATTAGAAACATTACAACAATATGATTTGATTTAGTGGTTAAGCATTAGATCATTTTTATGGGTCTTAGGTTCATTTCACCAGAAAATTTTGAGGTGGTAACACATATTAACTTGAATATGAATTTTGGTAGAATTTTATTAACTTTTTAACTTATCTTAGTAATAGAAAATGAATGTGACAATTTTATCAAAAAAATTAATGACCAAAATTAAAATCGGTAATAATTCAATAATTAATGGTGTAGTTATTTTTTATTTAAATACTTTCACAGCACATCTAGGAAAAATAAAGATAAAATTAGAATGAATTAAATTCCGACATTAGAACAATAGAATATTGTTATGGTGTTAACAATATTCCTTGGAAGAAAGAATCCAATGTAAAGAGGGAGAGAAACATAAAGAATTATTGTCTTATCGCAATTGATGTGGCTACCTACCTAGTTTTATATTGTGATTAAAATGTTATTTTTAAAATAACCCACAAAAAAAATCCACTTCACATGGAAAAGCACATGAAGCATCAAATTAATGTAAATATATATTAAAATTGTTTGTTAAGTAACAATATTTAAACATAAAATGAATATGTATTAAAGTAATGTGATGAATTTAGTTAAGGTTAGACTTGGTAAACTCGACTCGATACTCAAAAACGAATCGATTTATTCAAATCGAGACCCGAAATCGACCCAAAATTTGATTTGAAATCGAAACAAACCGAACTGAACCAAACCTAATATGAATTTTAGTTGAATCGAAACGGACTCGAACCGATTTTCACTTGAACTGAATGGACCCGAATTGAATAGACCTGAACCAAAGACAACCCGAAATATAGAAAAGATATTAATAGAAATAAAGAAAGATGGGATATGAACAACCACACAACTCACAAAAAAGTTAAATATATTGGCTTTATAAATCTATATATAGGGTATAAAAAACTAACCGACCTAAAAACTCGATTAAAATTGATCGATCTCCCATTGACCCGAACCGAAAGCAACCGAACCAATATTAACCCGAATTACAATAGACCCAACTGAACTAAACTGAAACCGAATCTGAACCGAATAATATCCGAACCGATATGACTCGAACCGAATCCGAACCGAATGACCCGTTTGTCACCTGTAGCTAAGGTGTTGTTTGGTATATTGAAAAATTAAATATCAACTATAATTATGGTTTTCATGATAACATATTTGGAATTTAATTATTTGGTACTTTTACTTTTACTTTTACTAATATATGGAAAATACTTTGATACACAAGCTTGAGTAAACTATAATTAAAGTTTACACAAGCCTTTCAATTTTAGGGTTTAGGGTTTAAGGTTTAAGGTTAGAGTTTAAGGGTTTAGTGTGTAGGGTGTAGAATTTAAGGTTTATGGTTAGAATTTAGAGTTTAGGATTTATGTTTTGAAGTTTAGATTTTAGGGTGCTAGGGTTTGGGATTTAGGTTTTAAATTTTATTAAATGGTTAAACCCAGCAAACTTGACCCGAGACACGAACCGGTTTGCCCGACCCGAACATAATCATCTAAACTTGACCCGAATCCGAACCAAAACGGAACTGAACCAAAACCGACCCGAATTTAGTTAAACAAAAAATCAACCCGAATCGAAATTAACTGAAACTGAAATAACTGAAACCGAAAATAACCCGAACCAAAAGCAACCAAAACTGAAAAGAAACCCGAACCGAAAGAAACTCGAATCGAAAATCAACTGAACCGAAAGCAACCCGAACCGAAAGCAACCCGAATTGATTTTCCTCAAAATGTATGTTTTATTCTCATTTTGTGTTATATTACTAATTGACAACTACCTTTAGTAATAGTTTAATATTATTTTTTACTTAAAAATATCATATTCACATATTGACTCAAATTGAAAGCTGACCGACCAGATATTGACACGACCCGAAAAACAATCGATCCGACATTTACTTGACCCGAAAAGTCAATCGATCTGATATTGACCTGATCCGAAAATAACCAATATGATATTAACCCGACACCCGACCCAATCTGAAATAACATATACCCGAACTAAATTCAAATTATACCCAATCTGGCTCAAATCGAACCTATATCGAAAATCAACCCGACCCGAAGTGACCCAATCCGAACCCGATCTGAACGACCCGATTGCACTTCTAAGAATAGTTGTGTAATTTTTTTTACACAACTTATATATCAAAATATAACCCTTAATATAATTTTTTGATAAGGGTTTGATTTAACCTTAATATATTGTGTTTCATGTGGTTTTGGGCAAAGTTAGAAGCAATAACCTGAATATCTATTTTATAACAAAATGAAAGATATTTCTTATATATATTTTTTAGACATGCAATCCATCCCAAAGTCGTACCGCAGTGCCAACACTTTTTCAAAATCGTTCCGAAGAGATTACAACTTTACTTTGCTATTGTAGCAACATCTTTAAACGAGCAAATAATTCTTCAAAAACAAGTTTCAGCGTTTTTTTATCACAATATTCCAATAAATTTTCCAAATATCGTATATATTGAAAAAATAATATTTAGAATTTTCGGGAAGGAGAAGCATAGTCGCTGGTCTGAGATGAGATGAGATGAGATGAGATGAGATGAGATGAGATGATTGTAGGGCGGCGTACTTTATGAAAAAGAAGAAGAAAGTAAGCTGTTTTTGTTTCTTTAATTCATCAGAATCTCTGGTTTTCCATCAGCTTTTTGCCATCTTCCTCAGTTTAATGTCCAGGTGTCCGACCGCATCATTATTTAATGAAAACCATACTCTTCTCTAATTAGGCACCTCTGTTTCGTTTGGACAATTTACAAAGTTGATTACCAGGACATTCCGAATCAGTCCAAACCCCAAACAACCTTTCTTCTTTTAATTATTATTTTAATGTTGTTGTCCAGGGCTTTCACGATTTTAGTTGGATATACCCTTAATTTGGAATTTGGACCCACTAGTTTCCCCTTAATTTTATTTTTTTCCTGATTATACAGTCATATTATTCATAAAAATAGATCAAATTTAGTTGAAAGCCAAAAGCATCACTCCTCTGTGTTTTATACTTTTTTTATAAATAAGTTTAATATTAAAATAAGTGTTTAAATTATTTCGTTTTCTCTTTTTAGGTGCTTAAAATATTTATTGTCCTTTTTAGATGTTTAAATTATTTCATTTTTTTCGCATAAACTATTTATTACCCTCTTTAAGTGTCCAAACTATTATTTTTTGTCAAAGTAAGTGATTCGGTTTGACCTTAAAAAGAACAAAAAATAATAGTTTAGGCACATATAGAGAGTAAATATAGTTTAAACACTTAAAAAAATATAATAATTTAAGCACTTATTTTGACATTAAACCATAAATAATATATGATTTTATCTACTCTACCATTTTTTTCACTTTTCTACTATAAAAAACAAAACACAAAAACTCCATATTTGAAACAATAATTTGGTCTCTCTGTTTCTCTTTCCCTCTCCAACTACCAAAGAGAATCTCTCTCTGGTTCAGCAACTGGTCTGCAATGTAATCTCACGTGCAGTATGCTGTAGCTTTTGTTGTTTTTTTAGGATTAAACATCTATTAAAAGGTTTATCATTTACCTATTGGTCTAGTAGCAAGAGATATTAAATTATTTAAACTAAGCTAAAACGTCGAATTATTATATTATAAATAAAAAAATCAGAGTAGGAATAAACTTGTGCAGTAAGTAATCTAAATAAAAACTAATGAGTAGGTCAAGATATAGTCGATTACACTAAAAAAAAAAGTTTAAAAAGTGATCAACTTTCTTTCATAGGTGAAGAGAAGATGATAAAAGGGGGACTTTGTTTGGTGTTTTGGATGTGTAGTGCTTTGGGCTCTTCTTTCCTTCTCTCATTTTGGGTGGAACACCTCTCTCTCTAGAAAACACAAACGTGAGTCCCTTTGTGCTTTGTGTGTGTGAGAAACAGCGACAAGAAGTTAAAAAGAGAGTTTGCAAGCGTCATAAGGATCTGGGTTGTTGCAAAACATGGCATTAGAAGCAGTGGTTTATCCTCCAGATCGATTTACCTATGGTTTCAAGGACCACTTCCCCGCAGGAGGAGCCTGGGGTTATGATTTTTGCTTCCAAGAAGAAGATAAAGCTCTTGCAACAATTCTTGAAAGGAACTTAGACCAACAAGAGGATCATCATCTCCATGCAAATTGGGACTCCTCGTCTACTTCAGTTCTGCAGCAACATGCAAATGAGCTATGGGATCCTTACTCTTCTTCACCCGAAGCCTGCACTGGCGACCACTCTCTCCCCGGCCCTGCAGCCGCTGCTTTGCAAGCTCATATGGAACACCCACCAGCTTACACTGCAAAGGAGACGACAAATACCAACGGCAGTAGACGAAAACGTCGTCGTACCAGGAGAAGCAAGAACAAAGACGAGCTAGAGACCCAAAGAATGACCCATATTGCCGTTGAACGCAATCGCCGGAAACAAATGAACGAGTACCTGGCTGCGATCAGAGCTTTGATGCCACCTTCTTATGTTCAGAGGGTCAGTTTTAATCTCTCTCTCTTTTTCACTTTTTGTTTGAATAGTTTAATTAATGAAATATATATATATATATGTATATATATATATATATATATGCATTGACCATTTTCAGGGTGATCAAGCCTCGATAATTGGCGGAGCGATTAATTTCGTGAAGGAATTAGAGCAGCTCTTGCAGACCATGGAGGCTCATAAGAAGACCACTCAACAGCCAGATCACAACGGCAACCTTTCACCTTTTGCCGAGTTTTTCACCTTTCCACAATTCTCAACTCGTGTGACGTCTCAGTGCAACAATTCACCGTCGTCCATGGCGGCCGCCGTTTCTGCCGAAAGCGTGGCGGATATCGAAGTGACCATGGTGGAGACACATGCCAACCTCAAGATACTCTCCAAGAAACGACCCAGACAACTCTTGAAACTCGTTGCCGGGTTGCAAGGCCTAAGCCTCACCATTCTCCACCTCAATATCTCGACCGTCGATGAAATGGCTTTGTATTCAATTAGCGTCAGGGTAATAATAAGAACAAAACCAGCCAATCATTTAACAAAATATTCTCCAATTTCTTCACTATCTTAAATTAAAATTGCTTCTTTTTTTATCGTTAATCTGGACAGGTTGAGGAAGGGTGCCATCTGAACACTGTGGATGAAATTGCAGCTGCTGTTAATCAAATGCTGCGCAGAATCCAAGAAGAAGCTGCTTTTAGCTGAGAGAAACGGAGACATATAGAGCCTATGTGTTTTGTCCTGATGTAACTGATCAGGAAGGGACTCCATTGTTGTTTGTTATCTAATTTCTTGAAAGTGTGCAACTTTTAATACATTTCCTTCATGTATTTCGAAGAGCATACAGTGTAGCGAGTACAACATTTTCCCTAATGTAATTTGGCCTGCTAACGGAAGCATGGATAAATCAAAATATATTTCTTGTTATTATTGTTTTGGTGTATGTATATGTCTTATTATTACCACTGTAGTAAAGAAAAATAAAGTTTGCATAAAACTGTGCCCCATCAGCTACAGCGCAGAGAAATAGACAGAATCCTGTTACTTTCCGCGTCATAAAAATAAAAACATACTATCAAATAATTAAGGGCATAAAGACAAAACTACACCATTATATCCTAATATTACTAAACTAACGCTCAAAATTCTATACTTTACAGGCTATCACAGTTACAATGATGTCGTCGGCGAGTTCAAATAAAATATTATTTTTTTAAAGAAATTAAAACTTGACGTAGTATTACGGCATGTTCTAAAAAATTTTAATTTTTTTTCGTACTTTAACTTAATTAATCGCATTAACGGATGATTAATAAATCTTAATTGAAACTCGTCGTGTATGCAGGGTGGGTTTCAATTGATTTTTTTAAAATCAAACTTTTTAATTAAAGGACAAAAATAAAAAAATTAATCTGGCCTAGCATGCATGGCGAGTTCCAATTTTGATGTGCTAATCATCCATTAATGCGATTAATTAAGTTAAAACACAAAAAATTGAAATTTTTTAGAACTTACCGTGGTACTACGGCGGGTTTCAAAAAAAGTTTGAAAAATAATTTTTTATTCGAACTTGTCGTACATCTACGACGAGTTCACTGTAATAGTATTAGTCCGAGAAATGTAGAATATTGGGTCCTTGCTTGGTAAAAATAAGACCTAATGGTCATAGTTTTGTCTTTAAGCCATAACTAAGACAGAGACGGCTGCGTCCATATCTTCCGGCCGGTTTCTTTTGACAAGCTTAACTTATTTTGTACAGTTTAAACTTTAAAGTAGCATAAATGCTGGAATATATTTGATGCAACGAATACATGTTGTTGCCTTGTCAATAACATTGCAGACACACGTTGTACACAAACTGTTTGAACGAAATTACATAGACATAATAATATTTCTTTTTTCATTAAGATCGCTTGATGCGTCTATAACTTTACAAACTTTTTGTTGAATAATGTGATGCATCATTTGAGCAACTATATAAAGAGTTATAAGAGATGCGTCTTTTGAAGTTACATATTTCGAGTGTAGGTGCCACAATAATAAGGTCTTAGCCAACAGTTAACTCCATGCTCAACGACCTTACTTTTCTTAATCATATTGGAAATGTTTTTGACGAGTACCTTCCGCCATTATATTATAAAATTCTTGATTATTAGCCTCTTGTCTCTTCTTTTGTGATAGAATTGTTTGATTGAGTGGAAAATATGTAAAGGGGATTACTTTTTGCTGCCCATAGAGTGTTGCTTGCTTTTCTTTTTCGTTTCTTCTGTTTTGGGGATAATAATTAAATAACACCCAATATATTATTTTAATGTTTTGATGATCATGATCTGGAAACCATACCCCAAATGCATGTTGAACTTGGTTTGTAGAACTTGCATGATATGAAAAGTGGAAGACAAAATGATATATTGCTTTCTTAATTTGGAAAATCATTAGTTAGGCCTATCTATATGACGATTCTTTAGATTTTTGTCCTCACTTTAGGGAAAATAAAAGGAAACTAGCCTAGATGTAGGTAGCCATGCATGTAACACCTTCATAAACACCCAATTTTATACCAATTGTGTTATAATTGGTACGAAGAGTTGTAATTTGTTTTATGATCTTTGCAACTATTAAAGTATATGTCATAGAGATGTGTTTTTTATGGATATTAAGAGAGTTTTTGTGCACACACATATATAATTATGAGGTAATAGTTTTGACGAGACGTAATCTTTTTGGTGATTTCTATATTTATTGAGATCTACACTGTAGGGATGAAATTTGTGGAGATTTGAGCAGATTTTTTCTATGTATTAATACTTTACGTTATCTCTATATTTATAGTGAATATTATTACTTTTGTGAAAATAAATAAGGCCCTACCATATTAAATCTTATCTTTTATATACAACTTATTTTATGTTAATATCATATTATTTTTCACTTAAAAATTCCTAAGGTATCATTTGATTGATGGTAAAAATTCTTAACTTGTTTTATAAGTAAGTACATTTGGATGGTTGACCAAACTAATTATCTTTATTATCTTATATTTTCTTAGATTATGAGTCTCGACAATTTTTTTAATAAATCATAATTCTAATCCTACATAGAGGGAATATGAATTAATCGTTCATATGATTCATTGATAAAAAAGAGAGAAAAAAAGGGCATGTTGCTGCCATTTTTGAAATGATTAAATATCGCCGAAGTAATGTCCAAACCCAATGATTAAAGGAAAAGATAAAAGATCCTAGAACAAGGAAATAACCTTTTCAATTTTCTCAACAACTAGATTAAAATCAATAATCAAAATTGATTCTAAGCGAGACAAACAAAAAAGGATTAGAGACCACTCAATAAAAGAATGTCTAAGGATTTTTTTGAGCATTTTGAGAGTTATTTGACTTGAGTTATGAGAGTACGAATGCTTTTTTCTTCTTTTTTTTTTAAAAAAACGATTTAACGGTTTAAATGTCTAATTGATTTGCTGGTCTATGAATTTTTTTGACATTCTAATTCCATACATAGACATAACTTTTAATTAATCATTTTTTTTCTCGAGTCGTATGAGGATAAAACTTCTTATACGTTGGGGACTCTAGGGAAGGAAATGAGGTGCTCGTAGTGAGCCTAGAACCCATGACTTTAGGAATATGAGAGAACAAAGATGAACAGCTTGACCAACATGCCAAATGTACTTGCTCGAGTCTCGACATTTATGTTGTGAATATAATATCTATCTACTTAATAAAAAAATTAAATAAATGATAACTGAAATACATAATTTAAGCATGTAGAGAAGGAATCGAGCATATTCCTCGCATTATTTTTGAATTGAAATCCGTTAATTTTATTAAACGAGGATATATCCGAAATTACAATGAAAGTTCACAATTTAGTAAACAAAACACTTAATCCAGACATAGTCCTAGTAAACAAAACTAGCGGCCCGAGATCATAAGAGGATCATACACGGAAAAGGTAAAAACCTAACCCAAAGACTCGAGACAAAAGATGGATACAAACATCACCAAAGATCGACGGTGAGAGGTAAAAATATCAACAAACAACATAAAAATACATATTACAATGAGGTGCGTTGACAACAAGGTTATTACCACAACTCAAAAAGAACAGTGAATGTAACTTCATATCCAAATCCAGTCCGAAAGTCCGAGATAGAGAGATCAACAACATAATGAAAGGAGCGCGATCTTGACCAGTTGTGGCGTCGTCAGATCCAACCCTAATAGAAAATCAAAACAAAATAAAAAAGCGTGCCAAAATGCAGAGTAAAAACGTACGAAAAGGTAGAGTAAATCGTGCCACAAGAACAGAATAATTTATTGCAAACTAAAAAAAAACAAGCGAAACGATAGATCCCGTCAGTTGGTGACCAGTATGAAAATCGGTGCCGCTGCCGGCATTTAAAGGAAAAAAGAGTAAAAGTGAACATTGTGCGGCTAGGGTTATTTAAGAGAAAAAATAGCACTCAATAATACATATACATATAGCTATATATATTAACAAAGAACAAGTTATTATAAATACCGAGTTCATATTGATTAGAAAATAATTGTACTACATTGAACGTCTTTAACGCGCGAAATGAACTTAAATCACGGTTTATGATTTCTTTTTAAAATAACAAACACCATTATAATCTTATATTATTATTTATTTAACATAGATAAAAATCTTAATTATAATTTAAAAAACTAGTGGTAAAAATTATGTGTAACATTTTATTTTATTTTGTATGAATTACATGTTTTGATGCGGTGTTTAAATTATCTATAAATCACTAAAAAGTTACTTGAAAACATTATACGGTTAAATATATTTGAATTAAATGTCATTTTGTATTGATTTACATATTTTAATCAACTTTCGTTATTAAGATATTAGTAATTGTAACAATATTAATTAAAGGCCGAAATAAGTAGAGAATGGCAGATTCATGGAAAAGGGGTTGTCGAGAACTTTTGCGTGACAGGAGATTCGTTGAGTTCCAGGAAAGATCGAACAAGTTTCTTTAAAGAAATCATTGTGCTTTGAATATACAAAAATAACATCATCTTGAATAGAAACGACCACTACATATTCCTCGCATCTTTTTCATTTCCACCACTGTAATAATTAAGAAACGAGAATAGCTGCTGCCTGCAAATATCATCATCCAAAGTATTTGACCTACATTTAGCTTATGCGTCACCAAAAGCCTTATGATGTAGAAGAAGAAGATGGTCGGCTGTTACTCTTTGAGACTAGAGATGTAAGGCGGTTAAACAGATCCAAACGTTGTGAATGAAGTAAAAATTGGATTTTTGTTCCCACTTGTTAGATTCACATACGTTGAGTCTTAAATCAAAATAAAATTTAAATTTAATACGAATACATTTAAATTACCTTTTGGTGAAACTAAAACATGTACACTCAAAACCCAAGACCTAACTTTTGTCAACGAAGGAAGTCCTCATGGGCCTATAATGTAAAGAATTTAAAAATGTTATTTGGTCATTGGTTTGGTCCCGCCACTAAGCGATTGGAATCAGAGAAATTCACCATGGTTGGGCTGAGATCGTAACCACAAATGCTGGCTCTAAAAACTGGGCTTAAGACTTGAACTATATAAACCCAAAAACTGATAGAGCTTTCGATCAGTTTGGGTATCAACTCATGTACGGTGGAAGAAGCCAGGATTGAGTTGTTAAGAATGAAATCGTAGTCTTCAGAGAATCAGAGTAAAGAAAATGTGGATTCATTAGATGGCAATTAGGTCTTGAAGAAAACCCCAAGCCACCTGCTTATCAAATTGACTGTTTTTGGTAGACTATACCTGGTTTCAACCAACCCATAAATTATAGTAGTAATTAATAATCTCTTCTTCTTCTTAACTTGAAAAATTATTGCTCTGCTTGATTAGAATATCCATTTTACATGCGATGATTGAACGTTACCGATTCAACTTAACAAAGGCGAAAACCAGTTTATGTTTAACAACGTAATTGTGTTCTCGCATATACATGAAGTTTATTCTTCTGAAACACAAGCATCACTAGGCTTCAGCTTCCATGCACACAATTTCTCTGTTTTAACAAATTTCGCACACTGTAAACCAAAACTACATCTAAAACAGTAACAAGCTTTACAGCGGAAGAATTGGGTTCATGTTCCGGTAATGTTTGGATGACGAGAAAAACCTTCCACCACACGAGAATGATATTTTCATCAGAACAGGGCTTAAATGAAGATGCTGAGAAATGGAGGATTTCCCCATTCCCCTAAACTCGCTTGAGTTCACCCCATCTCCGGTTTCACCGATGCTTGAATCTTTGCTTTCAACATCCTCTTGAATTCCCAGAAACAAACTTGAAGCTGATGAAGAAGAATCCATGGTAACGCACCTTTTGATTTGTGTTGTCTCGTTAGTCTCAACATCGTAATCGATACCTTCCTTGGTCATTAGCCTCTGTCAACTCTCTTTCGGTCCTGCTTTCATCAGGATCGATCCTTACATTCTCAGAATTTTCCATCTGATTATCAGCAATAACATCCACCACATTAGTAGAATTTTGATCCGCTGAAGTTGGAGTGTCGCGCAAGACATCGAAGACGATATGTGCTCGGCACAAAGGACAATTAGTGTGAGCCCTCAGCCAAGTATCAATACACGAAATGTGAAACGCATGGTTGCATTTAGGCAACAACCTCACCGTCTCATCTTCTTGGAACTCATTCAAACACACTGAACATTCCGTCCCTTCAATCAATCCCTCACCCTTCTTGTACCTACAAACAGTGATCGAATTTATGATCGATTGTTGCAAGCCAACGGTTGTGATGAACCAAATAGGATGATCGACTCGATTCTCATCGAGAAGCTCTTGGTCCGAAGCATAAGTTTGAGTTCGTGATTGCCTGTTATTCCTGAAGCAGCACCAACCAAAACATGACTTGAATACAACTACGTAGTAGGCAAGAAGAAGGATGAGACTGGCTACCACGGAAACAAAGATGATCACATAAGGTGAGATGTAATGGTTTTCAACCGGAGGAGGAGACGGGGTAAGGGTAGCAGTTGTAAGGGCAGGCAGCAGGGTCACAAAAATCAGGGCAGTTTATGGTTTCGTTTGTTTCGGTTACGGCCGGAAAAAGCCTTCTGGTTTTCATTGCAATATGAAGAGATAATTGAAGGAAAAAGATGAAACAAATGAAGGCTCTAATTACCTGTAAACTTCAATTTTCTTTTGTTTGAATTAGAAGAGAAGAAATGAAAGAAAATCAAATAACATGTCTCTTTCAAGGTTTAGTAAAGAGTAAAGACAGTTTTTTTTTTTTGTTGAGAAATTATATTATGGTCATCCCGTCACGTTATTCATGAGACTAACCAATAAAAATTACACATATTATTAATTTTTCTATGCAATATTTTACCAAGTGAATCTTCACTCATATTTACTGTAAATTAATTTCACTTGGTAAAAATATGAAATGAAAAAATAATAAGATGAGTGATTTTTATTATTGATCCCGTGGATGATGTGGCGAGAATGACACATGATATAATTTCTTGTTTAGTTGCGTTGACCGATTTGTATTTTGCACAATGACTCAAACCTCAGTTCTTTCCCATACATTTAGATAAAGTTCATTTTAGGTCTAATTTTAAGAATTTAATATCAATCCTTATCTGATTTGAAAATTAAAATTCAATTGATAACATTACTAATAGACATCTTTTAATTTTTTTTGATTAAGTAGAGAGATAATTACATTTTCATGGCTAAAGTCAGGACTCGAACTCATAGGACAACATAAATATCTTTGACCACTCAAATGAATCTCACATCAAAAGTCTAATTTTTAAATCAGATAAGGATAGAGATTAAATTAAAATCTATTAACATTGTTATCAATTGGACTTTAATTTTAAAATCAGTCGAGTAGAGAGGTCAAATTTCTAAAAATAAAAGTAATCAAACTAAATTTCAAGAATACAAAGAGTGCAAGGACTGGAATCAGAATTAAAATTTTATTTTACCATGTTAGGAAAACATCAGATTACAGGTCTCTTGAATCGTTTTCCGGACAAAGAAATACAGGACATATTTATACAAAGTATTGACTTAAGATGTGACTGCAAGCTACGAGATTAGGACATTTTATTGTGATTTACTCTATGTCTATGATAGATGGAATCGTCCACAATATTGCAGTATTTTGGTAGCAGGTCCTAATCATGATTTATATTTTAGATTAAGTGGATTTCAAGAACTTTTTAACCATACCTCTGGTCAGGTTGCCCTAAGCTCATAGTTAGGTTATAATGTGTACTTGTCGAGTGAAATGGACTTTATATCTGCTGACACTATTATTTTTTATTTTCTTAATCTTATGTTTTGTTCTTAATTACCCTAAAATCTGGTCTTTAATGATGAAGACTGGAGAGGTTGATCTAATGACAAGCATGTATACATCGAGAAAGTGATAAAGTAAAATTTAGTCTTTTAATTTGATAATTTTTACCAACTTTTAAACGTATAATTCATTTTTAAGTGATGACGTTGTACAATTTTAAAATGTCATATCATCATAACGATTAAAAATTAAATTTTAGAGATAAAATTGGAAAAGGAAACATTGCCGAGGTTTGAGACTAATGTGGACCAGAAAAATATTCAGTGACTAAATCAGCAGAAGATGTGAAGTTGAGGATTAAATACTGCTTTTATCTCATTGAAAAACATATGTATATTGGTGTTTTTGTTGATCAGTGAATCGTCTCGGTATAAAAAGAGGACGATTTCGAATAGGCCTAAAAATAAGAAATTGTTGGGCCTACGAGCATAAGAAATGTCCTTGACGAACAAGTGTTAAAACCTTTTTCATTGTAGATTAAATTAAAATTGAAAACATACTATTTTTACATCCATAATCAGAAGTGAACAAAAATTGAAAAGTGTTTAATCACTTCCTGTAATTCTATTCAAATATCATATTTAACAGGTAATTATTATTACGTATTTACGGTGGTAAATGAATTGAATTAAAACAAAGAAATATATGCTCATAATCATTTGTTTTTATATTTGTTTATGTTCGGCTCATGTTCATTATAAATTTTAAAATTATATTCTTGTTCATTATTTAAAATCTTGCATATTTATGTTTGTTCGTTTAATCAGGAACTAAACTAGGATATCAGAAACTAAACTAGGATATGATGTTAGAGGACAACTAACTTAGGGAGCTAAGTAGTATTTATACCCATAAAGTTTGACCTCATTGAACCACAAGAGTCGGTATCGAACCAGACCGCAACATTTCCAACGTCCGAATCGCAATGTCTAGCATCCTCCAACTGTGATCAAGAACAGAGCCAACTCCCTCTATCGGATTGTTAAACACAACCGCATTACGCACACGCCAAAAATTTTACGCAAGCGCACCAAATAATATGTCCCAGTTCGGTTCGTTTGCCACAAAGTAATAAAGCCGAGTGAGATTGACCACAGTCCACTCACGTATACTTAAGCCAAAGAATTTAGTTACCTTGTCCGGTCTAATAATGGAGCACCAAACCGCAGCAGTTGACACACAAGAACAAAGAACATGATCCACATCTTCAGGTGCAGCTCGACAAATTTGACAAATAATTTCGGTAGTGAGATGACACCTACCTCGCTCCACATTGGTCATAATCCGGTCTCAAAACACAAGCCATCAGAAAATTCGAACACGTTTAAGCCCCCAATGCTTGAGAATTACTTTTCAAGCATTGTCAATCACACTAGGTGGCCTTCTGTGCACACAAAATATGCAGCCTTAACCGAGAAACGATTCAAAACACCACCATTCCATCCCACCTGATCATCCCCAAGTTGCACACTTGGTGCATTGATTGCCGCAATGTATAACAGAATATTAGTCAGCAACATATTAAAGCTAGGCCACTGCCATTCCTCACTACCATCAGTCATGGATGCCACCGAAATACGCGAGAGATTCAGATCAACTGTCGGCGGAATATGAGAAGCCAATGGACCGACTTCCCTAACCCATGACTCAACCAAAAGTCAACTTTTTTTCCATACCAAGGCTCCAATTAAAGTTTTGCCTGACATCACTCCAAACACAACTCAAACCTTTCTAAAGTCTAGAACATTTTTGACTCCTTAAAGCTGAAGGAACCGTATCAATACACTTGTATTTTGCTATGAGAAAGCGCACCCACAAAGCATCTTTGCATGCAACTAAATTAAAAGCAATCTTCATTAAAAAAGTCTCCTTTTGAGTTGCAAGCATGCGGAACCCAAGGCCACCATGCTTTAATAGACAACACACCTCGTCCCATTTAACCAAATGAACACCACCTCCATTCCCTGAAGCTCCCCAAACAAAGCGACGAATAATTTGCTCCAGTCCCGTACAAATGCGCTTCGGAATAACCGCTGTTTGCATAGTATACATAGGAATCACAGCCAACATTTTAGCTAAGGTAATCTGCGCTGCTAAAGATAGCGAACTAGTAGTCCACCTATTCAACTTCTTTTGAACTGATTGAACAAAAAATTTATACGAAGCCGAAGTAACCCGTTGGTGCAGTAATGGCACACTCAGAAACTTGCCAACATTAGAAACCTATTGAAATCCAAAACCAGTACTAATAGCCTAAGTTCCACAGGAACATTATTAAAGTAGAAGATACTCGTTTTATTAAGCTAATTTCCTTTAGTAAAACTTTCACGTTTTTTTTTTAAATTTTATTAGTTTAATATTTCAATTTTTTTGTTTATTATCACTTTAATCTTTGAATGTTTTGTTTTAAAAAATATGACGTGACTCAATTAAACTATATTACGTGTAAAAAGGAAATTAAAAAACATGAAAAAATTGATTGGATCACGTGATAATTTTAAATAAAAATAACCAGAAATTAAGTGATAATAAATTGATAAACTGACTAAAAAACAATAAAAGAATTAAAACGAGAATTTCACTTAAATAAAAAAGAATTATTTTAAATGTTAATCCTGTACAGTATCCCCACCCCCACTAATGGGTTACGGGACTGAAAAACGAAACCGTCATAATAGTCAACTTAAATAGGGATTACGAAGGTAAAACCAAACACACATTTTTGAAATATGAATATTTGAAAGAATATAATAAAATTCAACGTAGGGAAAGGGGGGAATATAATAATATTGTCTTTCTTCCTAATCCAGACAGCAGCCATGCCGTCTAAAATATAAAATCACGTGTTTTCTACCGTCTCTCTACCCTGTCATTCCACGCTCTTATAATTTCTTATAAGAAACCCCCGCTGCAAATTCATCAACCAGCTCTTTTCCAAGCTTTTTTTTTCAGAGTCTGAATTTCTCTCTTTTCTTTTCCCTTTTCTGTATAAACTTTAGACCCTTTCGCATACATTAAGGAAGCTGTTCTCTCAAAAGTTATGTCGAGCAGTTCAGGATTTAACCTTCCAAGCAAGGTTCCCATGGAGTCCTGCCAATCTCAGCCTTCCACTATTTGTTCCAGTCATTTCTTGGTGATATCAAAGCACAAGGGGAAACATCAGATTTTAAGAAACTCCAAGTTTCAACCTCTGGGCAGAGGTCTTAGATTGCGAAATACCGACAGAAATATGAACACGGTCTTCTGCAACAGTGGTGTTGAACCAGGACCTGTTGTCCCTTCTACTCCTACTCCTGGTCCTGGATCCTGGTTAGTTTTATAATATGTATTAAAAAGGGAGAAAAGAAATCTTCTATTTCATTGCTTTTCAATGAGGTTTAGTTTAGTCACATTCATGTCTAAATTTTGCAGGAAAGGTTGGATTCTGGGGATTCTGATGAGTATAATCCTGCCCATGTGGAGGGGCAACTGGCGGCCATTGTTAAAACTCAAACGTCAGCACTGCCCCCTCAATAACTTCAATAGGTTGTATGTATACTTCTTGAGCCTAACTTTAGATATATATATATTTTGTAGAGGAAGCTGAAACTATAATAGACACGGTGGAAGCCGTGGCGGATATTGTGGAGAAAGTGGCGGAGCAAGTGGAGAAAGTGGCGGATGAGGTTGGCGATCGTTTACCAGAAGGCAAGCTTAAGGATGCGCTTGAATTTGTTGAAGAATTGGCGGACGAAACAGGTGATGGGGCACGCATAGCCGGAGACTTCATTGACAAGGTCTTTTTTTCTTGTTTGGCACTTAACCTTATTCCTTGTTTTTCAGAATTGAATTAACTCTTTATTAACAAAGGATCGATCCCACTTGCCAAAATTATAATCAAATCCAAGATATTAAAGAACCGAAACACCAAATTCCTGACATGTGGTATAATATAGTACTACATCAAATGCTCCAAAGGCTGACTTGGTCTTCGGTTTAATATAGAGTCTACTTGGAATATGTTGCTTATTTTAATCAACTTGACAATATTAATATGAAACTGGAGACCAATATGTATCAATACTCAATTTACATAGTATTTTTGTTATATTTATGTGCTAGTTGGGACTACTAACACAAATATATATAATGCAGGTAGAAGACATGGTAGAGCAAGTGGAAGAAAAGGTGGAATCTTTAACGAAACCAAGCAGTGGTGAGAAAGAAGCCAAGGAGAAAAAGGAAACAGCCTAGGCAAAACATGTGCAGCTCTCATCAATTGCAATAATAAGTAGGATGTATAGAGAGTTGTTCAACGAATCTTGTATTTAATATTAATTCCTTGCAAATCTCTCAGTTAATTACATTCTTTTATCACTTTTGAATCAAAACAATGTTAAATGAATCTTCTTTGGTGGGCGGACACAATGAGAGATGAATTTTGTTAAAAAGGAATCAAAATAAGGCTGCTTTTACCTACAAAAGATTCCTGCATTTCTTAATCATATTTACGTGGTGGGAGTTAAAAAGTAGAAAATTTTCCACATGAGAAAAATATGTCTCAAATGGTCAAATTAGCTGTCTACAACTTGAAAAGGGCAAAGGATCGACTGCCTTGAGATTTACCAATTTAATTATAAGTATTTAGTAGTTCTATAAAGTACAGTTCATTTCAATTACTTGTTGAATAAAGGTTAATTGTATAGCAGAAAAAAATATGTTGACCACCACCGGTTCAGCTGTTCTTCCTGGCAAAGCCAAGTGCCTTCATCAGGAGTCCTTACGCAGATTTCAACCCAAAAATAGTCTTTGTTTAGCCAATATCTCAAAGCAAAACAATGGGCAGCTTTTTCAGAGAAACCAAACCTTCCCATCGCTCAACAATGGAGGCTTTGGATTGCTGAGTTATAGAAACAGATGCAGGAAAAACATGCAGATCGTCTGCTGCAGTTTGGAATCAGGGTCAGGGAATCTTCCGTTTCCTTTTAATCTTCTCCACGCTGGTCCCAACTGGTAATCTATCAATTAAACATGGAAATAATACTTTCTGTTGTTCCCCAAGGCAAGAAGTTGACAATCATATAATCTGCAGGCAACTCTGGGCTATGGGAACGGCAATACCACTTATCCTATCCTTCACCACCAGTAAATGGGGGCCATTACTAAAACTCAAAAGTGAAGATCTTCTTCTTAGTCTGCTTCTTTTTTCTTAAAGTAATCAGGCTGGCATTTCATTGACGTTTCTTTTATTTGTTGGGTTCATATATGTAGATGATGCTGATAAGTTCCTAGAGACGGCTGAAAATATATCGGATGTGGTGGAAGGAGTGGCGGAGAAAGTCGAGAAGATAGCAGATGAGGTGGGCGACCAGCTGCCGGACGGCGGAAAACTCCATGCAGCTCTTGAATTGGTTGAAGATTTAGCCGAAGAGACAGCAAAGAACGCACGTCTTGCCGGAGATCTCATTGACAAGGTTAGCTTCTCACCAAATCAATTAATTTAATTAGCGTATACAATTAACACATCACATGGGCCATGGCAATTATCACATGCTTCACTCTTTTAATTTGTTTTTATGTATATCTCACCTCATTGATTTTGTGTAATCTCATAATTTCACTGTGACTTGATTTAACAATTATTTAGTATATTATAAGTATTGTTTTATTTTTTTAAATTTGACTAGTGAGTTAAAAAATACTACATATTTTATTATTATGTTTAAATAAAAAAATCAACGAGACAAACATTTTTTTGCTACCCTAAGTTAAAATTTTCTATTACTTTAAGTTTTGATTAAGTCTGTGTCACATATTACTAAGAACTAATTTAAATAAAGAGATATTGACAATATATTTCTAAAAGAGAAATTAATATTAATATTAATATTATATTTATATTTTCATATAATATTTAAATAAAATATTCTTAAAAGTTAAAATAAAACAACTAAAATTTATAAGTATTGAAATCAAGATTAATGAATTTATATGCAAACTTTTTTACAATCCATTTATTAATTAGCATAAGTATGACACCATTCCCTCCATCATCAAAAGATTGTTAATATTTCCTCGAAATAATAAAATATTTTGAAATGAAGGGATGATTCTACAATGTTTATCACGAGATATATTTCGTTTATTTTTTTCTTCTAAAAAATCCCATAAAATACAATTCTCTCTTAATTTTAAATTATTTGTTATATATATTACTATAAATAATAGTTGAAGTTTTTTTCATTTTATCTAGGATTCCTTTCCAAGTAAATTTTAAAATATTGAAAACAAAAATTAAAGTTTTATAAGTAAAACTATGGCTTATATCAAACAAAGTACACTAACTTTTTTATCTAGGTACTTAAAATATTATTTGATCAAATTAAGTATTTAAAGTATATTTTTTGGTTAAATTAAATATATAAAATATATTTTTCAAAATAAGTACCTAGTGTATTTTTTAATCAATGTTACATAACAATTTTTAAAAATCTAGATAAAATATATATACTTTAGATATTAATTTTAACAAAAAATATTTTAAGTACTTAAATAAAAAAATCATTATACTTTAGATACTTATTTGTAATATAGCCTAAAATTATTGATACCTAACTTTATATAAGCAACCCCAAGTACTGTTCTAAAAAAATAAAACCCCTCAAATACCCACAATTGGATTAATTATTTTTTTATAAATAATGAAAAGACAGATCAAAAGAATCGTGAATAACACACACCATTCACATCCACATATGGAATATATAATATTTCTTTCGGATAAATTAAATATTTGTTGAACTCAACAAATAGTACCAATAAAAAAGTGAATAATATTTATTTTGAAAAGTTTAAATATAAATTATTTTGTCTGCAAGATATATGTGTATTGTTAAAAAATTTAAAATATATAAATAAATATTACTTTATACTTATTTTCAGATTTTTTTTTAATTTTTTACTGTCAGACTATTAAAAAAATTAAACATGTGTCGATCCATCATGTATTAGTTATTAAGTTGACATGTTTGTATCTATTTTTGATATTTTTCATGATTTTAGAAAAATATCCAAATCCTTATTTTAAATTAAGAATGTGTCCATAAATCGAATCGGTTGTACGCAATATATGTTTGTCGCATCTGACTCTCACTTTGCTAGAGTCTATTCATATTTATAATTAGACAATCCGAGCTCACCCTAATGTCACTATTATTTTTCATTAAAAGATATAAAATATGTGTTATATTTTCGTTTAATATTTAAATATTTTATTTTCAGTTAAGCTTTTAAAATAAGCCTACAGTCGAACATAGCCTGCAACATTTGACTTTTGAGTCACTTTAACTTTTATTCTTTTTTTAGTGCAAACAGTCACCTAATGTTTTATTTTCGCTCAAAATTCACAATCGACGGATGAAAACCGTCAGCCAACTAACGGTCAACCCTTTCGATGATGCGGTATGTCTATGGAGATGTCACGTGACACTTTGTTGACCCGACACATTTTTTTAAAAAATAATAAAAAAAATTATTTTTTAAATTATTTTTTTTGTATTTTTGACCAATCAAATAATGTCACATGACACTTTGCTGACGTGGCATTATTTGATTGGTTAAGAACATTTAAAATAATAATTACTTTTTAAAAATTAATTATATAAAAATAAATAATTTTTAAAAAATAATTATTTTTAATATTTTTATTAAAAGATATTTTAAAAATATTTTTTTTGAAAAATAATTATTTTTATATATTTTTAACCAATTAAATGATGCCACATGTCACGTTGTTGACGTAGCATCATTTGATTGATTAAAAAATATAAAAATATTTTTTAGATTTTTTTAAATTTGTGATGCCACGTCAGCAAAATGCCATGTGACATCGCCATGTCATCAAAGGGCGTTGATCGTTAGTTGATAACGTTTCCATTCATCGAGGGTGAATTTTAAACGAAAATAAAACATTAAGTAGCTATTTGCACACAAAAAATAAAGGCTAGAGTAATCAACAAGTCAAACGTTTGGGGCTATTTTTTACTTTCTGCCTTAAAATACGAATGGTTTAATGTATTTTCAATATTCACATTATAATGTTATATATACATTATTCGTTACTATATGTTATTAATTGTATAGTATATGAGTATAAAAATTAATCTATATAATAAAAAATGAACCGGGCTATTTTTTAAACAAGTTTCATTTTTTAACCTAAATTAATTTAATTGACTCCGATGTTTTCTCCATTTTTTAATATTAAATAATATTTAAAGGTTTTTTTAACATAAAATAATATTTAAAGTTCAGATAAATAGCTCATGCATTAGAGAGTGTAAATGAATAAAGCGTTCGACGAACCGTTCGTGAACTGTTTGTATAACGTTCATTTATTAAGCAAAATAAACGAGTTTGAACAAAATTTTATGTTTGTTTAATAAACGAACGAATACGAATATAAGTGTGTCCGGTTCGTTTATGTTCACGAACAAGCTCGTTTATAGACTCGTTTATAGGCTCGTTTATAGGATAAAAATGCTTGTGCATGTATCTAAAAACTACTTATTGTTGTTGCTAAAAATATTATAAGTTCATGTTGCAATGTAAGTTTTATGTTGTTGCTTTTGTTTTATTTATTTATTTATTTATTATTAATTTAGTTAACATTTCTAAACATATAAACGAACATGTTCGAGGACAAATAAACAAGCACGTTCGCGAACACTTAAATAAACACGTTCGTAAACATTAAACAAACGATCATGAACACCTTTAAAAATAAATAAACGAACACGAATACAATATTAAAAATTAAAACGAACATGAATCAAACATAAATACCTTTAAAAATAAACAAACAAATACAAATATAATATTATTCATTTAAATTCAGTTCATTTACACCATTATAATTATATGCATCTGTCATGCAGGTCCAAGACATGGAAGACAAGCTGGAGTCATTTATGGAATAAGTCGAAGATAAAGACAACAAGAAACCCAAAGACGTGGTTGAGGGTGTTTATGTGGATCCTATTAAATCAGATTAAAAACATTTTATTTTTTTAAAGTTGTTATCGTGTTAAGAAAATATTTTCACATTAATACTTAATATTTAATGTTTTTACATTATTACCGATGTTGGTAAGTTATTATTACTCAGTTATTACCGATGCGGAAGTCAAATTCATCTTGTTATTTTAAGAATAATTTTTTAATACACAAATTATGTAAAATTAATTTTACACAAGTTTGAGTTTTTACCTTATAAAATATAAATTTTAAATTCTTAACCCTCATACCTTAAAATCTAACCCCTAAACCTTAAATTCTAAACACTAATCTTAAATTCTAAATCCTACAATTTAAACTCCTAAACTTTTAATCCTAAACTAAACTCGTAACTCTTAAATAAAAAGCACGTATAAATATTTTGTTTACAGTATCAAACTTTTTCTCTTATTTTAATGTTGTGTTAAATTATAGAGATATATAGCATAAAAGATTTTAATAAGGATAGTAAGATTAACAAAATTAATATCTAGGGATTCCAACTTGTCGTGGCGGGCTGCTTTTTTTTTACCGTTTCCACTCGATACAAAATTAAAAAAAAATTAACCCTATTTTATTCTGCCTTAGGTCTAAAATATTTTATACCCTATTCGGTATTAATTTTTTTAACTGTCTTAAAGCGATTATAAAATAGTATTTATTTATATATTTTTAACTCCTTAATAATACACGTATACTTTACAAATAAATTAATTTCAACCCATATTTATTAAGATAGATATTATTTATTTTTTTACTAACACAACTTATTAAGTTTTGTTGACTTGCATTGTTTATGTTCATGTTTGATATCTATTTAATAAAAAATGAACGAACCTTTTTTATGACCGGCCCAAATAAAAGTAAACACGTGACAACTTAATACAGGCCCAAATAGAGAGTGAAAAGAATAAGATATTGCCAGGTCAACAGTGGGGGGTGTGGCATATATTTGGGTATTTAAAGTCCAGTCTAACGGCTACTCACACAATCCCTCTTCTTTCAATTTGAGAAGGGAAACACGCTTCGTTAAAAATAAAGAAAGAAAGAAAAGTGAAACACTCGAAGGAAGTGAAAAGAAAAGTGGGAGAAAAAAAAATCACTGCCTGTTTGGACTTGCCTTTCAAAAACCCCGACTCCAACTCCAATTCCGAATTACTTCTTCTTTTAACTGCACAGTTTCTTTAAAAAGATTGCATTTTGAATCTTGCAAGATTTAGGGTTCTTCGTCAATCAATACTGAAAACATGGATATTCCTCAAGAAATCGACGATTACATCAAAGGAACAATCGATGATTCCTTAGGTCTTCAAGTCTCCACAGAGTTTTTGCAATTGAAACTCCGTACCTCCGAAGAAACCCAGCGCCGCCTCCGTGACCAGTATATATCCCTCCTATCAAAACTGAAAGAGAGAGATCAAATCATACAGCAATCAAAGGTCGGTCAACTTTAAAATAAAACAAAAAATAGTAGTATATTTATCTTCAAACTATGAAATGTTGACATTTTTAATGATTCTTTTTTCTTTTTAAGGGGGAAGCGAATATGAATGCAGTGGCGGTGAAGAGATTTGTGCAAGAGAATCAGAAGCTAGCAGCAGAGTGTGCGAATTTGTTGACCCAGTGTAACAAATGGGAAAGAGAGTGTTCGCTTTATGATCATGATAGAGAGGCGTTGATGGATTTTGGAAATGAGGCTGACGAGAGGGCAAAAAAAGCTGAGATTAGGGTTCATGAATTGGAAGAGGACTTGGAGAAGTTAAAGGAAGAATTAAGGTTTTACAGACACGGTTACGAGAGCCAAGGGGTAAATTTGCAAAAAAAATCCCTTTAATTTTGTGGTACTAAGTTCTGAATTGTTGTTTTTTTAGGTACAACTTTGGTTAGTTTTCTTTTCTTGCGGTAATTAATGCGAGTTTGTTAGACTTAATTACTAAAGTTTGGATTTTTAGCTTATAAGATGAGTTAACCATGTGAGTGCAGTTTGAGCCTGCGTTATGAAACTATTGTTCTGTTTTGCCGATAGAGTCATGTAAGTTGAACAGTGTAAAACTTGCTTTGAGGAGATTAGTTTCAGTTCTTCATATTGATTTGAAAACCTGCCATCGTATGTAGTTTTGTCAAGAACTATTATATATCCAAACTGACGATCATATATCCTACTTGAAGAATGATCCATCTTCTGAGGGCACAACACTGGAAGAAAATTTACTTGATTCGGTTCTAGCAACATTGATTTGTAAAGATGAAGTTGCATCTGGACGTGCATACCTGGAGGAAAATACTTCCCTTGAATCATGCCAAAGGTTGCTTAAAATGTGGAATAGGTGATGGTTTTCTTCTCTTACTTTTATGCTGCCTCTGCGTCTTTGTTGGTTAATGGTGATTTACGGTGCACGGAATTCTATCATTTCTTCACTGCTAAGGGGCAAGGGCTACTCCCATATTTCTGAACTAATTCTAATGGCCTATGCCGTGGCTTTGCAGGTTGAGGCCTTCAACTCAAAAAATTTTGTCATTGGCTGCTGAAGTAAATACCCTTAAGAAAGACAAGGAACATCTCAGGCTAAACCTTAGTAAAGCTGAAGAAGAGGTGAGAAACCAAGGAATTTGAACACTGGATGTTTATTGAAATTTCTGTTCCCCTTGTCTGAACTTTACAAGGTATTTTATCTATATAGGTGAAAGTTCTGTTTGAAGAAAATAGCATACTGGATGAGATGAACCTAAGATTATTGAGGCAATCCTGTGAAGGAAAGAATCCCCATGATTCTGGTGGGAAGCATACTGGCAGTGCATCCGCGAAGGTGAATGTCGGATTCTCTGTCTTTGTTGGTCTGCACATGTGTGCTTTGCTTTCGCATGTAAAAACAAGTCCAATGATTTAATGCTATAATTTGCTTGCTTTTCTCACAGACAAACAAAAGAAAATCAAGTCCCAAGATATGCAGCCCGATTGAGAAGAAGACAAGCTTTACTGATCCAGATTCAGCAAGAAAGCCTCTGTCACCATTGCAAGATAGGGCCTAACTTCTTGTTTATTGATTTATTCTTTGTATCAATGATGGTGTTTCCGGTAGATTTACAGATAGCTTTTCTGAAGCAACAGTCTGTAATTTGTGAGTTATTGTTTCATGCACTGGAATGAAAGTCCTTTTGTTTTTATAAGTAAATGCTAATTTTCTGTTTTTCTTTAGCATTTTCCTGACTGATCTGATGTAATAGATTAAGATGGTTGCTTAAATGAATGCAGTGATGAGAATTTTTATCATTTATTTCTGCTGTATATCCTTCAAATAGTCAGATAACCTCAAACTCCACTGCTTCAATCCTCGAAAATCCGAGCACCAAACACAAACTGAACTAATTTGATTTCTTCTAATGGCTTTGCTTCTCCTTCCCTACCAATCTTCTCTCTTTTCTCTGAGGCATAAACCTCTAGACCAGTCTAACTTTAACTTCATGAAAAACGTCTCTTCAACTTGTTTTTTTTTTTTTTTTTCCATCCGTTGTCTCCTCGTGCTAATACCCTTTGCTTGAAAGCAAACAATTTCATCCTCCATTTTTCTGTCACTACCCATGACCGAGCTCTGTATGTAAAAGAACCACAACATGAGGAGTTTTCTAAGACTAGATTGCTTGCCCAGAATGTGCCCTGAAACTGTACAACGGAAGACGTTCGTTCTTTGTTCGAGTTAAATTTGCTATCGGTTTATGGTTGATATATTGATGCATTTTTTTTTGGTTGGTTGGTGTTTGCTTGCCTTTATTTTTATTTAAAGTAATTACTTTTATTCAATACCTTGAGAATAATGTGCATGTTATGAACTTCATTAGTTTAACAAAGATATTTCCTTGAATACACTTATTTAGCCAGTGCTTTGATGGCCCTTGTCAGAAAATCCCTTTATGGATTAAGTTTGTACCTAAAGTTAATTTCCTTGGCTAAGTAATGATTTACATTATGCATATTTTAAGAGGGCTTTTGTCAATTATCTCAGTTAACTGATGTAGGAGTTAGAGGGCCAGAAACATAAATCTATTTTTCTGTATTTGAATTAATAATCAAAAGTTACAGAGATTACATCCTTTTATAGGCTTAGGACAAGACTTTGACTACAATTAGTAGTCCTACTTACAATAAACTTTTAGTCCTTCCTACATTAGACTTTCAACTCTTCTAGGTAGTAGACTTTAACTAAAACTACTAATAATAATTAAGTACTACTATCTACGTCATATTAACTTACAATACCCCTCAAGCTGGAGAATATACATTGTATAATTCCAGCTTGAATTTGAATTTCTCGAAAAAAACTTTTGGTAAAGCTTTTGTTAGAATGTCTGCTACCTACTCTTCAGTAGGAACATAACTCAAGACTATCACTTCACTTGTGAGCTTCTCTACAATGAAGTGTTTGCCAATTTCAACATGTTTTGTTCTGTCATGTTGAATAGGGTACTTGGCAATCTGAATTCCAGACTGGTTCTCGCAGAACACTTCAAACTTTTCACCTTCACTCGCTCCCAGCTCCCAGCTCCTTGAGCAGTTTTACCAACCAAATTCCCTCACGCATTCCACGAGCTAATGCTTTGGATTCTGTCTATGCACTACTCCTCAAAACAACTGTTTGCTTCTTGCTTTTTCAAGTGACCAAGTTTCCCCAAACGAAATAACAATATCAACTAGTTGGCATTCTATCTGTCAGTTCACTTGCCCAACTAGAATTTGTAAAGATCTTTTCTGTCATGTCCAAGGTTTTCTTGAACATCAAACCATGGCCTGGTGTCCCTTTTAGATACGTTAGAATCCTCTTTGTAGCTTCCATGTGTTATTCAGTAGGATTAGTCATATGTTGGCTAACAATGTTAACTAAAAAAGCTATGTAGGTCTAGTCAAAAATAAATAAATTAACTTTTCAACTAACCTTTGGTACAACCCTTTATTTGTTTTTGGACTTGAATCGTCTTGGCTGAATTTCAAGCATGTATCCATGGGTGTTTCGACTGGTTTGCAACGTAGCATTCTAGTTTCAGTGAGTAAATCCAAGACATACTTCCTCTGGTTAATGACCAATCCTTTGCTCGACTACCTACCTCCATGCCTAGGAAATATCTAAGTTTTCTTAGGTCTTTTATCTCAAATTCCTTGCTCAATAAATTTTTCAGATAACTTATTTCCTCCTCCTCATCACCTGTCAAAATTAAATCATCCACATATACTATTAAGATAACCCTATTGTTATTTGAAGTTACCTTAAAAAACAGTGCATGGTCTGTTAGGGACTGCTTATATCCACTCTCAATGACACCTTTTGTGAATCTGTCAAACCATGCTCTAGGAGATTGTTTCAATCCATAGAGTGATTTTTTTAGTCGACAAGCCTTCTACTCATAACCTGCAAACTCTAAGCCTGGGGTATTTTCATGTACACCTCATCCTCTAACTTTCCGTTAAGAAAGGCATTCTTAATGTCCAGTTAGTGTAGCTTCCAGTCACTGTTCACAGCCAAGCTCATTAACACTCTGATAGTGTTTAATTTGTCTACTGGAGCAAATGTCTCCTTGTAGACAACCCTATAGGTCTGTGTGAAGCCTTTGGCAACCAATCTGGCTTTGTACCTGTGCTCACTTCTATCGGCATTGTATTTAATGGCAAAGACCCACTGGTTTTTTTCTTGTGTAAGATCAACAACATACCAGGTTCCATTTTTTTCAATGTTTCAACCTCCTCTTCAACAGCCCTCTTCCACTTAAGATTCTGTAATGCCTCATCAATAGTTGTAAGTATCTGTTTTTCATCTAAACAAGTTGTAAAAGCCTTAAAAGATTGCATTAAATTACTATAACCAGCATACTTTTAAATAGGGTGTTTTGTACACTCTTTAACCCTTTTTTTAGCAATAGGCATATACTAAAACTCAAGCAAGTTAGAAGGAATTTTAGTTACATAATTACCTCTTGTTTTTTCACTAGCAGCTGGACTCAAATGTAATTTCCGGCAAGTGTCAGGTTGCAAAATAGTCTCTGTTGGTATAAACCTATAGTTCTTTAGGAGGATTAAGAGTAGGATTAGGTGAGGTGTAAGGAGCTGTAGGAGTAGTCTGTGGTGATGGAACAGTTTCTGTGGTGATGGGTGAAGGAGCTGTATGAGTAAACTGTGGTGATAAAACAGTTTCTTTGGTGATGGGTGAAGGAGCAGAGGATTTAGAAAAATTATGAGGTTTTAAAAATTCAGGATTATTAAAAATAGAGGTGCTGAAGAAACTAAAGGATAAACCTGATTTGGTTGAGGCTGGAACATATCCCAACTCTCCCCCTGAATTGTAACACCCCCTACCCGGGCTAGTAGGAACTCTGCTCGATAGTGTTACTTAACAAGAAAGCAATGACAATGATTAATATAATACAAGCAATACATACAATCAAACATACTTACTTATCATACAAGCAATTCACAATTGACTTCAATAATCATCCTAAGGCATTCGAACAAGGCACTACGTTATCTCCTTTCAAGCTTACATTACATGTTACTACTTTATCAAAACAGTTCACTTCATTTTATCCCTATACTCATTCGAATAACCCTAGTGCAACATGATTCCATTTCATTTCTTTGTTTCTTAGACTTATACATGTACACCTAACCCAAAATTTCTAACATGATTCTTTGATCATTCAATTTACATGTTCTAGTTTCCATTCAAGCCTTATTCCAGGCCTAACCATTCGACTATCTATACAAACATACATAACACAATAACAATGTATGACCATACACATGAGACCTTAAACTTTCCAAGGCAATTCGAATAGAAGGTAAACAAGCATGGTTCGGTTTTTAATACTTTCAACTCAAGCAAGACATATACATCTTCAACAAACAAGGCATTAGATTGTTTCAAAGCAAATTATATTAAACATTAGACCATTCCAATACAATTTCATCATATGTGCAACAATCACCATTCTTTACATGATACTTAAGTTCATTACATACTTCATAATGTCATACAAGATCAAGACATAGTAGGCCCATCAAGAACATTATATACATGTACCAAAATGCATGTTCAATCTACACTTTAAACAATCTAGTGCCACCATTCTAGGAGATATACAAAACAAGTATGAAACCATACTTAGGCAAAGCTTGTGTGAGTTGCTTCTTGCTCAATTCCTATAGAAAAATCCTATTCATGCAAGCTTGAATCCTTCCTTATCAATGGCTTTCTCTCAATCTTTTCCCTCTCTCTCTAAGTTTTTCTTCCAATTCGGCATGTATGAATGAAATGGAGAAGATGACAACATTGTAATCCATGTTAATGGATTTATGAAAGGACGAAAATGTCTTTAATTAATCCATAGTTAAGGGCTCAATCAAGGATAGACTTAGGAATCTAGATATTTAGCATGCAATCCCATAATTGTTCCCTTAATTCGATTTAGCTGTTGCGCGTAATAAGTGCTCCGCAATTGTGCAAGTATACACGTCGCAAGTTATAGTATAAAAGATATCGTCTCCACAGGGATTGGTGCCACTTCAAGAATCTAATCTCTTGCACTGTAAAAAGTAAAAGAACACAAGTAGAAGTTTGTAGGAGTTTAACTAACAACTAAACTAGAAAGTAATAAAGTAAAAGAAGATGTAATCAAATGAGAGAGAATATGCCAGGTTATCGTGAGTTGAGGTGGGATAGCCGATTGGATCGTCTTGGTAAAAGAGTGCAAGAGCAACTCAGTTGTCGTGGCAACTTGCACAGCGGGGTTGCCTTGGCAACTCAGTTGTCGTGGCAACTTGCACAGCGGGGTTGCCTTGGCAACTCAGTTGTCGTGGCAACTTGCACAGCGGGGTTGCCTTGGCAACTAATCGACGGTTGCCTGAGCAACTAGCTGGGTAACTACTTGGGCGGCTGGGCAGCAACTTCAAGGTTCGGCGGAGCGTTCTTCAATGGTTTCTTCTTATCCCTAAATTGAAACTCTAGCTAATTGTGCATGCCTTGACAATACATCCCTGCGTGAATTAAGGGGTGAACAACAACCAATCTTGTGCTCCTCTTAGCCGTTGAAATCCTTAACTTATTCCTAAGCCGGATTAATCTTCACCATCAATAGATTGAATAAAGACCATACTCATTCGTTTCTTGAATCTAACTCTCCCGATATTAGATAAATAGATGAAGTTACGAGATTCTCTCTCAATTCACTCGCAAACAAGAATAAAAACCAAGAATGAGTAAACCTTGAATTGAAAGTGCAAACTCTTATTACCTAAACAAAATCCAATTGTTTCTCACAACCACAAAACAAAATAACCTTAGCCAAATAGATTTAGTTCATGGCTAGGTTCCAAAGAAACACAAAACAAAGAATTCCTAACATAAACCTAATTGAACAAGAAAGAAAAAGATGAAGAATGGTTGAAGCCTTGTCGAAATCTCTCCTTGCTCTTGTCGAAATCTCCCTCCTCTCTTTCTTGTCGAAATCTCCCTCTTCTCTCTCCTTGGAGTTGACGGCTTGCTCCTTAATTTATAGGGCTAGGTCAAAGTCTTTTTTTTTAGGAGGAAGTTAAGTTAGAATTAAATATTTTTTAAAGAATATAATTCTTTATTATATTTAAATTCCTTCTAGAACTTCTCATATCTTCTTGAGATTTAATTTCTCTTTAACCTCTTCATGGAAATCAAACTCCTTTGGGATTTAACTTTGCTCCACGTCATCTTGGGCTTATCTAGTCATCAATTTCGACTGCCATATCATCTTATCCCTTATCGAAAATTGCCCTGGCAACTAGCTCGACATCTCCTTCATGCATTGCCCTGGCAACTAGCTCGGCATCTCCTTCATGCATTGCACTGGCAACTGGTTCCAGCCTTGCTTTGGCAAGTGATTCTGCACACATACAAAATACATCAAAGCAATATCTTTTTCCACAAAATTAAACAAAATATGAAATCAAGCTTGTCCACCAAAGAAACAATGCAAACATGCATGAATGGCTAATAATGCAACTAATATGAGCCTAAGTCTAGCAATAATATGAATAAAAAAGGTTAATAAAATAGTACTTTTAGACATTAACATTAGCCATGGTGAATTGGTCATTAACTTCCTTTAACCTTTCAATTTGGTCTTTTGGTAACTTAATTGGTCCGAGTTCTATTTCAATTAAGATATCAATTTGGGCAGTTGGCTTTAATTCTACCAGACTAAGATTTAGAGTGTTACATGAGTTGCAACCTTCGAAAAATATGGTACCTGCTAAAAAAATATAATATCAACAGAAGTAAAAAAATTTCAAGAATGAGGATGAAAATATTTGTAACCTTTCTTAAGTGAAGAATAACCAACTAAGACACATTTTAAGGATCTAGGGTCAAGTTTGGTTTTAGAGGGATTTATGTTTTAAACAAAGACTGTACAACCAAAGACTCTCAAGGGAAGGACAGAAGACATATGTTTAAAATTAGGAAAACTTTCCAAGAAAACATCTCCGAGCGTCCTAAATTTGACAAATTTACTGGGCATCCTATTAATGAGATAAAAGGCAATTAACAAGGCTTCACCTCACAAATATTTAGGAACATTATTGGTAAACATGAGAGCTCTAGTAACCTCTAACAAATGTTTATTTTTTCTCTCTGCAATCCTATTTTATTGTGATGTATCTACACAAGATGTAATATGGACAATTCCAGGTTTAGCAAAAAAAAATCCTAGGGACTTAGAAAAGTACTCACCCCGTTTGTCAGATTTTAGAATCTGAATTTTTGTACCAAATTGACTACTAATCATGCTGTAAAATCTTTCAAAAATGGGTGCAACTTCTGATTTGTCTTTAAGCAAATAAGTCCAAGTGGTTCTACTAAGATCATCTATGAAAGTAACAAACCACCTACTACCTGTAACATTCTTCACTTTAGAAGGACCCCAGACATCACTGTGGATAAAAAAAGATTGTGAAGATTTATAAAGAGATGGTAAATAAGAATATCTTGTTTACTTAGCAAAAGGACAAATATAGCATTGAAAGGAACTTGGACTTTTGTTAACAAATAAATCAGAGAACAATTTTGCAAGATAATAAAAATTAAGATGACCTAACTTAAA